>CAOJBJ013412225.1:0-11159 GCA_948291685.1 Euphorbia celastroides | reverse complement strand
TTTAAGGATATTGATCAGAGTTTTCTCATTGTTTTCGCCTTTGAAAGGGGTTTTTCCGTACAACATTTCGTACATGAAAATCCCGAGCGTCCACCAGTCGACGGCGCCGCCGTGGCCTTGGCCGGAAATCACCTCCGGCGCGAGATACTCGTGGGTTCCGACGAAGGATTTGGACCGGGCGTTGATGGGCTCCGCTACTAATTCCGGGTCAACTTCCATTTCCGGTTCAAGTTCTAATTCTTGGTCTTGATCGGAATTTTGGCTCCGGAGGCCGGCGGATTCGATGATGGTGGTGACTTTGCTGGTGGACTTCTTTTTCTTGCCGGAAAAACATGAAAGGACCGGCTGCAACGGCGAGGCGCAGGTGGGGGTGTAGCAATGAGAGGCGGTGTGTTTGAGCTTTGGCTTGGAGGATGTTAGGACCTTGGGAACGACGTCGCATTTGAAGGAGAGGTCGAAATCGGAAAGCATAATGTGGCCGTCTTCTCTAACGAGAACGTTTTCCGGCTTAAGGTCTCTGTAAACAATTCCCATCATGTGGAGATACTCCAGTGCTAACAGAATCTCTGCTGCATAAAACCTGCCCATCATTACCATCATTATATTAGTCTTTAATCTTACTAAAATGCTCAAAATTGTTCCAAGAAAAAAACGCATCAATTTCTTAGCTTGACATTTGAGATTATAATTGACTTTTGTAAAGATAAAAATTTTATTTTTTTTAGTGAATAGATGCATTTTATTAGCTATACAAGCCATGGATACGTCTAAAATTATTTCCTTTAATTTTTAATAAGCTTTTACTAGAACAATATATTTTAGTTTTAAATACATATGGTTTACGTTCTCAAAACCAAAATCTGCTAAGTGGCTTAAGAGCTCACTTCGGAAGCTTAATTTGCATAAACTTTGGCAAAACCTATCACAACATCCACCCTTTTGACTCTAAAAAAATTGAATGTTGTATACAATAAAAGCATGAAAAAAAGGAAAAAAAAAAAAGAAACCAAAGCATACAACTTACTTAGTGCAGGAAATGCTGAAGCGCCGCCCTTTCTGGCGGTGGCGAGCGGCGTACAAGTCGCCGCCGGGGCAAAACTCCATAACCAAGCAAGAGTAATGCGAGGCTTCAAACTGGGCATACAAAGTAGGCAAAAAGGGGTGATCAACAACCCCCAAAATCTCCCTCTCTATCTCAGCTCTCTGCGCCTTTTTCCTTATCGCCGCCGCCTCTTTATCCACCACTTTCATCGCATAAAAGCACTGCGGCAGCCCCACCACCGGGTTCCTTATCTGGCAAAGGTACACGTTCCCCAGGTCTCCGCTCCCCAGGCGCCGGAGCAGCCGGAAGTGGTCGAGACCGACTCTTCCGGCCGCCGCCTGCAGCCGCCGGATGGCTTCCCACGCCGCCTGGTTGGCCTTGTGGGGCTTGTAGGCGGTGGAGGAGTGTGAGTACTCGGAGAAGGAGGAGGCGGCGGAGATGGAGCTCCGGCGGCTGAGGTTGCTCATCCAGCTCCGGCGAGAGTCCGCCACCGTGACGGAGGAGGAGGAGCTGTCGTAGTCGGATTCGTCTCTGGGTGTTATGGACGCCATTGTTTGAGTCTTTTGGTGTTTAGTGCTTTTCATTTTTTCTGAAAATGATGAATTTCGGTGTGGGGTATTTATATGGGGTGAGGGGTAATTTTGGTATTTTGAGTCGGTAAATTAATAATATGGTTAGATCATATCAAAGCAAGATTACGACATGTTACTTTTGAAATTAGAGTATCTATGGATGGTTTTGTATACATGCTGAAAAAGTGTATGTTTTATCCTCGGAGTCGGACATATGGACCACTTCTTTTGCGATTTATATCAAAATTGACATTTTGGGGATTTGTGGAGCTAATGACATTTCGAAATTTAAGCTTTTGGGAAAGTAAAAAGAATGGCGTATAGTTGATGTGTTTTTAATTAAAGTTATAACATTAACATAATGATGACGACAATTCCATTCACTGGGTATAAAATTCGTCTTATTTATCACAATTTTTAGTGGTTGAATGCATTTGTTTTCATTTAGGGTTCGGCACAAATTGCATGTATATTGTCACCTCACTTTTTAAAATTTTAAAATAACTCTTGAATTTAAAAAGTGCCCAAATTTGGTCTTGATTTAAATTCAATCATATATAAGCGACTACCAATGCATATTACCATCTTTAAGGTGTATGTGCAAGTAATTTTATAGTTACATTTCAAAGCATAGCCTTTTTTACGGACTCATTGTCACATAAAAGTTGAAAGTGTTTTTTAGAGTGCTTCTCTGTGGTTTGAACTCAACCTATTGAACAATTTTTGATCAATTATGGAAATAATACTTGTTCTCGTACATTATATTTGATGAGGTAAATTCATATAAAAATGATACTTCAAACTCTGTAGCGTCCGACAGTGACGGATCTAGAAAATTTTATAAGGGGGAGCGGAGCGCAACCTTCATTTTTTTCCGGTCAAACCTCTATTTTTCCGAAGAGGTTCTCCGGCCAAACCTCCATTTTTTCCGGCCAAACCTCCAAACGCACCGTTTCACCCTTCCCCTTCCCCCTCCTGGCCTCCTCTGTATCTTGAACGTCGAACGCCGATGAGCCGCTCCTCCTCTGCCGAACGCCGATGATCAACTCCTCCTCCGCTCCCCTCAGGCGTCCATAACTCAGTGGAGGGGGGAAATCGCCGGCGAAGGGGGAGCGGCTGCTCCCCTTGCTCCCATGGTTGCTCTGTACCTTACTTTGGGGAGGAGATCGCCGGCGAAGGGGGAGCGGCTGCTCCCCCCTGTCTCCGTGCCTGGGCTTTGGTATAGTGATTACCATTATGTTAGAATATTCAATAAGTGTAAGGTAATAGGTTCAAATTTTATAATCAATAAATTTCATAAAAAAATGTTCCATATAACTCAGAAAAAAGCAAGGGTGGAGCTAAGGATAGGACACCTGGAAAAAGTGCTCCACCGAACATCATTCGGCCACATGAAAAGTTTTATATATAGGTGAATTTTTTAATTGAACTATAAATTACGTAAGTCAGATTATATTTATAAAGTTGTTAAGTGCTTTGATGGTTATGCAAGTAAGGAATTAGTCCATAGATTGTAGATTGTAGATTCAGTTCCTCGCAATCTACATTTTTCTAAATTATTTGCATCCCCTCAACTAACTGCTTTTAAGTAACTTTCTATTTATTTTTTTGTTTCGATGTATTGCTTGCTAAATAAACAATAATATAATTATTTTCATTAATTATTTATTCTATTATAAAGTAAATATTACTTCAAAAATCTAGTATAATAAAATTTACTTCATTGTACTGTATGTGTAATGGTACCCCACTAAAATCAAAATTTTGGCTTCACCACTGAAAAATAGTCTATTCATTTTCTACTATTTGGTAATTATCATGCTTTTTTCTCTCTTCAGTGACATTCCTGAGAGTTATTTTTCTCACACATTGATTTTTATACATCTAAAATTATTATAAACATCAATTTTAGGGAATTTATGAGGAGAGCTAGGCCTTGGCATCAGTTTTTCTTCTAACTGTTGAATATTTAATTGACACGTAATTAAATAGTTGGGTATTTTATATCCACCTTTCATTTACTGATGAAACATTGAGTTAATATTTATAGTAGTAGAACCAGAATTTCAGTTACAATGGAGAACAATTGCACATGTGATAGAGTGAAGTAAACTTTATAAGATATATATTTTTCGAAATAATAGTAGTAAGATAAGTAATTAAAAAAATAATTACATTGTTTTCTATTTAACAAACAATACATAGAAATAAAAAAAGTAAGTAGAAAGTTGCTTAAAAAAAATAAAAAGGAACTAATTGATGAGAATAAAAATAATATGAAAAAAATGAAAAACATGAGAATAAAACCCACAACTTGTAGATTAATTCCTTCACTACACAACTATCAAAGTACTGACATATTTGCAGATGTAATATGAAATGATATAATTAAAAAATTAACTTATACGAAATTTTTACAAAAAAACCATGTTCTATGCACTTTTTTTAATCCAACGGTTCATTGATTAATATGTAATTAAATATATTATTATTTTAATTAAATACTCCTTCATAAATGTTCAAGTGTTAGATAAAAAAAGGTATACAAAACTTGATTCTTTGTATAAAACTCTATTTATACATGTAAAGTTTCAGGTTGCCGATGAGTGTTCAGACACTTGCTTTACATGCCCCCACTTAGAAAATGGTGTGCCGACCGAAGACATGGGGTGGTTTGGGTATTCGGGATCTCTCTTTGACTAATTTTTGCCTTCTTGCGAAGTGGTTATGGAGAATTAAAGGTATCGATGTCAACTCATTGTGGTTTTCTGTGTGTGTTAGGAAGTATGGTTTTGTCCATTGGTATTCGGTTGAACGTACCAATTTTAGTCGACTATCTGTGCTTTGGAAGGGTAAAGTGTTGTGTGTCGCAGTGGGGGATATTGGGATCTTTTCATGCAGAACACTAAGGTTCGGGTGGGAGATGGTAAGTGTGCTTCTTTCTAGCATGATAATTGGTGTGGCGATCAACCGCTTTTGAATTTATTTTCGGACCTTTTTCTTCTTTGCTCAGATAAGGAGGTGTGTGTTATTGATAACTGTTATGTTTTTTTGGTCCATTGGCATACGTTAGACCCTTTTGGATTAGGTCTCTTCGGATTTCAAGCCGTGAGAGATGCGATCAGCTTTGCTCTTGGATTAGTATTTGTTGGCCTTCTCTTTTTCCTTCGGGCCAATATGAAGTTGGTCAGCCGACTCATTTTCTCTTTAGTTTGGAGGTGAGTTGTTTTGTTTGGGATGTAGGTGGTTGGATTTCTTTTTCTCCTAGTAGCTTTTGTGAGCTCGCGTACAAACAACTTTCTATCTCGTCTCCGGTGTTTGATATTATCTGGGCGTCTATTGTTTTGCTAAAAGTGCATTTTTTCTCTTGGTTGCTTGCTCATGATCGTTTTCCCACTAAGACATTCTTGCTGCAATGTGGTTGTGTTTTTATTAATGAGGGATGTCCTTAATGTGGTGATATGAAGACTTCGGATCATGTTTTGTTTAGTTGTACCGGTAGTCATAATCTTTGAAGTGAGGTATGTCGGCTTTTTGGTTTCTATTTCATCCGTCCGTCTTCAGTTTTTCTTTAAGTTTCATTGTGGGGTAGTTTTTTAAAGCTGACGTCCGAGAGAGTTTGGTATTGCTTTGTGATTTGTGGTTGCTTGGTCATTGTGAAATAGACGTAATAGAACTTTTGACGATAATTTTGTTGAAGTTGACTTGCTTGTTCATTGTGTTTAGAGCTGCTGGTTTGTTTTCAAGTCCCGTGGATGTACTCTTCCTTTCTCAGTTGTTGATGTATTTTTAAACAGTCTTTGCTTTAGCTGGAGTTTAATGCTTTGGTAATGTAGCTAGATATTTCATTTTTTACTTGTATTGTACATTATGTATATTTATAGTTTATCAATACAAGTTAAAAAGGGAAAGAATGTTTTGTAGATAAGCGGAAAAACATATAGGAAGTCAGTCTCAAAATTCACACTTTTTTTTGTCTGGGAAACCATCGTTATTCAGTGAGTTTTTTTTTTTTTTTGAAATAGTAGTAGTTCATTTTATCCCATAGTTAAGTTGAGTTGTTTAGTTTCAATTGTCGCACATGGACCCAACACCGCTTCAACCACGTGCTCCAATTCCCACAGTTTACTTTCCCCAAATCGCTAAAATCCAATCTAAACCGCCCCCGCCCGTCTCACTTACTTCATAAATCTCTCAAAGGTTACGATCACTGCCAGGTCATCAATCCTACCCTAATCTTGATCACCAATCAGAACTTTCTCTGGCTCCCTTTATAGCCTTGAGAATTTATATTGATCGCTTCGCATTTTATAACAGGATACGTCTCTGAACCAAAAGATATCAAAGAAACCAATTATCTAACTTCATTCAATAGGCATTTTCCCCATTCTCGTGATCAATGGCCAAGGCAGAGAAAAAGACAGCATAGAAGAAGCCGGTAGCGGAGAAGGCACCAGCGGGGGCGGCGGAGAAGAAGATCGCAAAAGAAGGCGGCGACAAGAAGAAGAAGAAAGCAAAGAAGAGCGTCGAAACCTACAAAATCTACATATTCAAGGTTTTGAAGCAGGTGCATCCAGATATCGGGGTCTCGAGCAAAGCCATGGGGATCATGAACAGTTTTATCAACGATATTTTTGAGAAATTGGCGCAAGAGTCATCTCGATTGGCAAGGTATAACAAGAAGCCGACGATTACATCTCGGGAGATCCAGACGGCGGTGCGATTGGTTCTTCCTGGTGAGCTCGCAAAACACGCCGTCTCTGAGGGCACCAAAGCGGTTACCAAATTCACTAGCTCTTGATCGGTTTGTTAATTTTTATCGTGATTTTGAATTAGTTTAGTATAGATCATGTTTTGCGGTTTCTCTATTTTGAATCTGTCCGGTGGAATTTAATGGATCATATGGATGTTGAATACATTGAGATTGAATTGTGGAGGTTCGTTTGAATTGGAAATTGGTGTTCTTGAAACTGCAATGCTGAATGAAAAAAATATGAATCTACGCACGACTTGATTTTTGATTGCTCATAAATTGAGCTCTGTATATATTATTTCATGCAACTATAATCTATTCGTGGAGGTACACATCATTGAAATTTATAGCATGCAGTCATTTGTGTATTTATGTTATGTTTCAACTTTCAAGTTAATGCCAATAAAGAGAAGCTAAACTAATTTCGAATGAGGGTACAATTACAATTATTCACACTTCTCAGCTAAAAGTGGTATTTTCATTATGATTTCTTAACTTGATTGTAGACAAGTAATTTGGACTTCATTTCCTGTTCGATTAGTTTGGCAACAATTGGGTCGTGTCTTATACATGAAAAAGGGAAATGGTTGTTGATTTGTATTCTCTGTAGCTCTTCCCTTAATCTTTATAACTGGAACTTGTATTAGTTTCATTTGGTGGTATTAGAGTTATTGCTCCTCTGAAACACTAGCTACACTCAAACATAGCCAGTAATTGTGTCATTCTCCAAAATCCTTGGCTCATCTTGTGGAATGAAACATGAGTTTTAAAAGAGTTACAGTGGAGACCTCTACGGAAGCAATGCACATAGCTGGTTCAATCATTTGAGAGGTTGAAATACGAGTCATGTAGGCTAGCTGTTAAAGCCTGTATTATCCTCAGAATGTTGCATTGACCCGAATGCAAAAGCCACCTCACGAGCCACCAAGTTCGAAGAATTCCATGTTGCTACTATTGCGAAAAAAAAAACAAAAATTGAAGATATCCAATCTAGAGAATTACTAAAATTGGTACAACTGGCCTAAGTTGAACGATGAAATAAACAAGCTATATTGACAAAATGTATTAGTTTATGCGGATGCATATGTTTTTAGGTCTTTCATCTGCTTAAATAAGGTGAGATTTGAGGTTGCTGGCAGAAGCAATGAAAAGTTTGTTCTAAGACTTACAAAACTTGCTGGAAGTTAAGCTTAAGGGTTGCCGGATGATGTTTGCTAGAAAAGTGGGAGGCTCAATTTTGAAAGACTATAGACATCCTTATCTTCCAATCTTTAATGTTGCAATTACCTAATATAGGACCTTTATATTTGTGGACATCAGAGCTTTATGCCACTCTTATACATGATATAAAACGCTTTCTGCATTCCAAAAATATTGTAAAATAGCATCAAATCCTTACTTGTTTAATAAAATATGCACAGAAATACTGCTAACAGTTCTCAATTCTTAACTTGTGTGGGAGGATTGTTTTTCAAATCTTACGAACTTCCAACCATTACAATAAAGCAATCCATTTAATAACCAACAAAACTATTTTGATGTCAAATTTGCTTGAGCTTTTCTTCTCTGTGCCAAATAAAAGGTCATTAAGATATTGTAAAGAGAAAGAACGTACTTGAAGCTTTCAAAGTTAAATTTGGCTGTCTCAAGGGGCCAAGTTGCCGCATTCATAGATCGTTCCTCTGGGTAGTAATTTCTACTATCATCCTCTTTAATTGTTCATATAACCAGTATAAGGATTAAGCATCGGCTATCAGATTATCATTTATTCCATTTCAGAGCAAAGACTGTATCACTTAGAACAATACGAGATATCATGAACAAAGCAAATAAAATGAATGAAGCAAAACAATTAATTTACTTGGGTGATAAATAGAGAGTTCTACATGTGGAGTTAACAGAAGAACACAAATCAATGGCTCTAATAGCCAACAGCCATTACACTTCTTCCTACAAGACAAAGCAAACTACATACACATGACAAGATCTAAGCCTTTTTAGGGGATTTGGTGGCCTTGGATGGCGATTTCGGCTCCTTGGTTGTCACCTTTTCAGATTTCTTGGGCAATAGAACTGGATTGATGTTGGGCAAAACTCCACCATGAGCTATGGTCACTCCTGCCAACAGTTTACCCAGTTCTTCATCGTTCCTTATCGCCAACAGCACATGTCTCGGTATTATTCTGTTCTTCTTGTTATCTCTTGCTGCATTCCCAGCCAATTCCAATACCTATTTCATAATTCAACATTCCAGGATCACAATTTTGCAAATCCAACAGCACACGAATAAGATCTGGAATTCGACATTAAAGCACTAATTTGAGTGTTGCCTCTTAATTTAACCTAAAGAAAGGCAAGATTCGGATTATCTGTAGAAACGCCAAAGTAAAACCTAATTATCAGCTCAAAGCCTCAATTTCGAACGAGATTTACGCCTAAACTTAAAGAATCAGCAGGAAACGAATATTTGCCACTCGCGAGTTTTAACAGAGGAAAGATCAGATTAATACCTCAGCGGCGAGATACTCGAGCACAGCAGCGAGGTAGACCGGAGCTCCGCTTCCAACACGCTGAGCGTATCTGCCTTTCTTCAAAAATCGGCCGATCCTACCGACTGGAAACTGAAGACCGGCTTTGACGGACCTCGAGGTCGGCTTCTTTTTTGGACCGCCTCCCTTTCTTCCGGCGGCACCTTTCTTCACTTTTCCACCGGCGTCCATGATTGAGATGAAGAAGAGAGGACGACTGAACTTTCACGGAAAAAAACGAACAGTAATGGAGAGAAGAATCGAATATTGCGCGAAAAGGCGATAAGAAATGAGAAGGGACAGCCAGGGCATATAAACGGAGCTCGGTAAATGAGCGAATTTTGGTTTTCTTCGACGCTTTGATTGGGACCGTTGATTTACCTTTGATGGACGGCTAATGGATTGATGATGTGGCAATCCGACTTAACTGAAATGGACCAATCACATGAGGAGAGAGACTTTTGTTTCAAGTTTCCCTTATCTAACTAGCAAAAAAAACAAAACCTAGCACACTTTACATGTACGCTAAAACTTACGTTCAATTAAACATGCCCAGATGAAACCGGAACTACCGGCTCGAATCGGAACTGAATTGGATAGAATTGGAATCAGAATTAGAACCGAATCGGATGAAATCGGAACTGTCAAGGATCAGGTAAATAAATTTAAGTTTAGATTTGTGAAAATATGAACCGGATGGAATCGGCTGTTCCAATTAAATATTATTTTAATTAATATAAAAATGTATGTTTTTTAACATATTTAATAAATTATATTGTTTTATAACATATATTAAATGTTTAAAACTGATAATTTTTAAGGTTTAAATATATAATATTAAATTTTTAATATATATTAAGGTTTCAACCGGAACCAGAATCGAAACCGATAGGAACCGGAACCGGATATATAAGGTTTAGGTTTAAGTTTATTAAAACTAAGAACTGGAAACAGCGGTTCCGGAACCGTGGTCATAGCTACGTACGTTACAAAATATCAAGATAGGATAAATTTCAAAATTATTCTCAGTGACTTCTCACTTTTGTAAATTTAATACCTGTAAATTTTGTTTTGTAAAGGTAGGTCTATAGGTTAGCAAAAAAAATTGTTAGTAGAAAAAAGGGATAACTAGTTTTTCTGTTAGGGCGCTCTCCTATGGAGAGGAAGGGGAGACCGAAACGGAAAACTGCTGTACAAACTCCGGCGACTGCAAGGCCAACAACTCCGATGAATTAGGCAGATCGTGATCAGGACTCTATTGCATCTCCTGATCCAGTGAATTTGGGTTCTAATTCTGAGAACTCAGGCTCAGATCCAGTTTCTTCTCCTAAGCCAAGTTTGCAAGAAACGACAGAGAAAGCCTAGGAGGGTTTTCGAGCTTCGGTTTCTGAGATCTCTGGCACGAAGCTCTCTTTTATTCCCCCAATTATCAAGGAAGGTAAGAGGATTTGTCTCATTAATCCAGCTGATGTTGATTCTGAGGTTTCTCTCTGGAATGATTCATTAATTTGTGCTGTTCTTGGAGCTAAATCGTCGTTTGCTGTGATTGAGGGATTTTTTCATCGTATTTTGAGAGCTTTCAAAGTTATGAAAGTGATTCGACTCTCTAATGGCCATTTCATAGTTTGATTTGCTTCTCAGTCATTTAGGGATTCTATTGTAGAAAAGCGAATTTGGTTCTTTGATCAGAAACCTCTAATTGTTAGACCATGGAATGGTGATGTTGATATCCTAAAATATTTGAAGTCAGTACCGGTTTGGGTGAAATTGCCACAGTTGCCTGTTAAATACTGGAATGACAAATCATTAAGTGCTATTTGTAGTCCTTTAGGAATTCCTCTAGTGACTGATAGGATTACTAGAGACCGCACTTGGCTGAATTTTGCACGGGTTTTGATTGAAATGGAGATTAGTTCTTCTATGATTTTTGAAATTCAGTTTGTTAATGAATACATGCACTTAGTAGATCAAGCGGTGGAGTATGATTGGATGCTTGTTAAATGTAAGTGTTTTGGCCATATTGCTGATGATTGTACGAAAAAGAAGCAAGTAGTTTGGAAGCCGAAAGTACCTGAGAAGTAGGTAGCTCTTGCTGATGGGTCTGAAACTCCAAGTAAAGCTGCTGAAATTGACCCAAGTAAACATGTTGAATCTGAGAATATCCAGGAAAGAAGTGAGCAAATTAAGGATAAGGGCAAGGCAGTTTTGTTAACTGAAGATGATGAGGGTTGGGTCACTCCTAGGAGGAAGAAGAAGACAACAGT
>CAOJBJ013411538.1:0-11637 GCA_948291685.1 Euphorbia celastroides | reverse complement strand
AATGGAATTTTGCGAATTAGTGCCTTGTCCCTCTCTTCAAAAAGATAATTAAGTAAATAGTCATTCCATTTTTTATTCCCATCTTCCAAAAGCATATTTATTGTTGCTTCTTCAAAACCATGAACAATAGGGGAAGAAATTCCTGGATTATTAAAATTGGGCAGCCACTTTGAGTACCAAATGGAGATATTTTCCCCCGATCCAACCTGCCACACCAGGCCCTTTTTTACCACTTCTCTAGCTTCTAAGAAACCTCTCCAAACAAAACTATCGTTGCTTGATGGAGAGGCATCAAATAGGTTTTTATTGTGGAAATATTTGGCTTTAAAAACCTGTGACATCAGAAGATTAGGTTCCGTAATCATCCTCCAAACTTGTTTCCCCCAAAGCGCAAGGTTAAAGTCTCTCAATCTCCTGAAATTCATACCCCCCATATTTTTAGGCATACATAAGCGATTCCAGCTCATCCAGTATATTCTCTTTTCCCCTCCCCACCAAAAGTCAGTAAAAAGCTTTTCCAACTTGCTAACACAATGCTTAGGGAGTAAAAATATGTTCATAGCATATGTCAGAAGAGCTTGAGCTACAGATTTCAACAAGATGTCTTTACCACTTTGTGACAACTTTCTCTTGTTCCAATTGGAAATTTTTGCCATAGCTGAGAGAAAATAAAGTCAAAAACATGTCTTTCCGTCTCATTCTTCTTATAGCTATTTTCCTTTTCACAAAATGACATTAGGAATGACAAAATCTAAGATAACAAAAAGTCCTACCAAAATTGCCATTACATTAAACAAGCAAAAATTAGGTGAAAAGTGAAAAACTAGAATTTGAAATTCAGAAAAAAAAAATTATTTTCTTCTTTTTCATTTTTGTATCCTGACTCATAGCCTCCTCATAGGTGACTAATTATTACAAGGGAAAAAAGGAAAAAAAAATTTTGTGAAAATAACATATATTTTTACATGATTAAATTGTGGAAATTGAAATTAAACAGAGTGAAAGTGAAAATTGCTACAAAGTGATAAAAGGATCATGGCAACAAATTCAAGAAACAGCTGCTAAGAAAGGTGGCCTTCAAAAACTCCGCAGCTCTTTCAAAATCTGCAAGTAAGAAATTTATTTTAAATAATTACTTTCATTAATTAATTAATTGGGTTTATCAATTAATATTTAAAAATCGTTTAATATATTGTTGGCAGTAATTATATAAGTTCTGGTGCTCTACAAAGTTGGCTGTACACTGCTTGGGTTTATACGGCAATGACTGATTATCCAACTCCTTCCAATTTTTTAAGTCCTTTGCCAGCTCATCCAGTCAAACAGGTATTTTTAATTAATTTTGTTATCTTTTCATATATATAATCAACCATATTTTTCTTTTAGTTTTCCCAAAAATTTCTTTTAATTTTTTACAATTGAAATTAAAATAAAAAAAGTATTGAACGTGGAGTTTTCCATTGCTTTTTGAACTTTAACATTTAAAATTTTCATCTCATTTCAATTGTGATTAGAATAGTGAACCTCTAAAATCAATAGCTTTCGTCTTAAGTATTAAAGCGAAATTTGAGTCAGTAATTTGTATCTATCTTGATTTGTCCTTTATTTAAGAATGCTGGATGCCCAATAGCTTTGTTTGGCAAGTTGTTGGAAGTTTTGGATGAAATTTAAATACTATTTTCTTAAGTTCCTTTAAATCATTTTTAGTCTTTCTTGCTAAATTAGTATTTAATATGTAGTTTTCAATGGCTTTTTGAAGGTTAAAAATTTAAAATTTAAGTTGTCTATATAGATACTCTGATATGAAATGAAATAGCGTGAAAATGAATACATAAATAAATATTATGAAATTATTTGTAGCCTCGAAAAAATCAGTAAAAATGGTCCACCACCACCACTCATAATGATTACATAATGCCAAGTCAGCACTGATTTTCAGGCATAAATTTTCAGGGTGGTTTGTTTTCTAGCTTTTAATACTTTTCTCTAAAATCCGATGAAAGAATATTTTTCTCAAAAAAAGAGAATAATTTATCTGATTGTATAACATCAATATGGCATTTGTGTAGATGTGTAAGGCGATCGATGATCCAACGACCGGAAATGATACGTTTGCTAAATTATACGCTGCGGCCAATGTCTACTATAATTACTCTGGAACCGCCACGTGTTTTGATCTCGACGATGATTCTGATCCTCACGGCTTTGCTGGATGGTCTTGGCAGGTAAATATGAAACATTTTAATGGTACTAGTTGAAAATTGTATTTCTTCATAACAAAACCTGCAAAAAACATTTTCACATAAAAAAAATATTTAGGAACTATTAGGTTTCTTATTGAATGTGAGAGTATTATTTATTTCAATTTGAATTGACCATGCTAAGTAGTCAAAGATTACCAATTGTTGGATGATATTTTGTGTTAGAAAAAAACAATAATTAAAAGTGATCGAGAAAGTGGGCATGTGAGAGTATCCGAGAAATATATGTTCCTTCACATGCTAAAGTTTTTCCTTAAGTAATCATATCATTTTCTTTTAAAATTCTGAAGGAAAAAAAAAATTCGTTGTTACATGTTTATCTTACTTGATCACAACTAATTCATGCTATGTTTCCCATCACACATTCTCCATCGCTTTAATCTATATACCATTTACTTTTTGTTTGACCCGAGACGAACCAGATTCAAACCCGATTCTAAACTTTCCTAATTCTTTCCCGAATGTAATAAATGCAGGCATGTACAGAAATGATAATGCCAACAGGAGGGAATAATGAGGATAGCATGTTTCCAACTTCAAAATGGGAATATAATGATAGGGCTGCTTATTGTCAATTCTACTATGGAATCGACCCGAGACCCGATTGGGTTCCTATTTATTTCGGTGCCCACGTGAGTCGGTCCAATTCTTTTCAACTTATATTTACTTCAGTTTAGTTCATTAGTTTCTGTTTTGTTAAAATGAATATGTATAGTTATTATTGGGTTTGACATGTTCATTTTGGAACAGGATTTTAAGAGACAGTTGAGAAGATTTGGAAGTAACATAATTTTCTTTAATGGATTGAGAGATCCTTGGAGTGGAGGAGGGTAATTTATACTTTATTCTCTATTTTATTTAATGACTACATTGGAATATCATCGATCAGAGAATTTTATTTGGTTAATGGGTTTCCCAATAATATACAGGGTTCTGAAAGATATATCCAAGAGCTTAGTTGCCATAGTAGCTGAAAAAGGTATGTATATATGTCGGGTTTCGGATTGTTAGCCATTAAAAATATTGAAAAGCAATTTCAAACAAACTCTCGAGATTGATTAATTTTTTTTGGTTTGGTTAAAGGAGCTCATCATGTGGACTTGAGATTTGCAACAAGTGAAGACCCAGAATGGCTGAAGGATGTGAGGAAAAAAGAGATCAAAATTATTGCCAAGTGGCTCTCAGATTACTATAAGGACTTGTCACAAACTTAATATTAACCCCTCAATCCGGTTAAACATATTCATAATAAAATAATTCATTTGAAATATTTCATTATTGCATTTTATTAACTTAGTTGAATTCGATACCTCTAATTATAAGTTAACAAGAACACAGCCTAAACTTCCAACTTCATAATAAACCGAATGTGAGTTAAACCTAAAACTTCCAAAATTAGAAATGTAATATTAATTACTAGATTAAGATATTTGCCACGAATATTTTTAAGAACGCACTATTAGGATTAATAAGGTAATTTGATATCATTTTTGGTGTGCAAGTGACTGAAGATTTTTTGGAGTTTGAAAGTAACAAACCAAGTTTTTTTTTTATTGCCCACATGTTGCCCCAATACCATATCTTGATCCAATGTGAGTCGCGTACTAGGCTATGACGGATAAGCCTCCCGAAAAGGAATTTTGGCACTTCTGAGACTCAAAGTCGAGATCTTGCTTGAGTGATATGAAAGTGTTTACCACTTGAAATATTTATATAAGTGAATAATCAGAATGATTTGAAAATCAAGTTAGTTAAAGTGTGAGTTTCTGAATTCTAAAAATCTTCGATTATTTCAATCGGATAAACCTGTTTTTCGAATTAATAAGATGTGATTAGATATGAACTTACTTATAGTAATAATCAATATCTAACACATACACATATAAACAAGACATTCTAGTGTAATTTGTCAATATGAGAAGCGTTGAAAGAGATTAATCTCTTAGTTGTCAACTTAAACGACAGCTATAAGACAAGATTAATCAGAGCCACTATAAAAATAATTAGGATTCTTAATGCTAATCAATAATCTCAATTTTTAAAACCCTTTCTGGTTCTCTCCTGATGATAAACCATGATGATCAACAACAACAAGAACAATCCATTTTTTCCTCAAAATAAAAAAAGAAGCTGGTTATATGTTGGCTTTTCTAATCTCTTCAACACGTGTAGTGAATTATATGATGTCTCTTTTTGATCATCAATGGCAGTTTTCTACATTTGGTTTCTTGTCTGAACAATGTGATTATACGTCTTGAACTGAATACTATGACAATCCAGACAAATCTGAAACCCATAAGTATAGATGTTTACTCTCCTTGAGAAAAATTCATTTAGTTGAATGATAAATATCTCTTAACAGATGTTGCATACAATGATTGATGAACTAACGTTATAGGATGGTATACTTTAAGGTTGGAGCAGACATTATAGAAACTTATAACAAAGTTCCAAACTGTCTACACGTCCATGACAAAATCGACCTATTCCAAAACTATTTTTGACCCAATTTTTCCAAATGCACAATCTCGAATATTTTGGTAAAAACTGACAAAAAAACAGAAGAACACAGCCATAAACTTGAGCTACTGCAAGCAAACTTCCCCTGAAGCATAACATTTATAAATTATTGCATTCAATAAAACTGTTTTGGGAATGATATTTATCTATCTATTCTTTCTAACTCCATGTCCAGATTTACCACCACGGACCTTCTAAAGAGGGGCAGGAAAGGAAGGATAGTGTTTGCAGGAGACTCGATAGTAAGAAACCAGGGGGAATCCTTTCTATGCTTGTTAAGCCAAGGAGTTTCAAACATGTCAACAGTATATGAACAACATGGACACTCTATAACCAAACACACAGGCTTCCAATCTATGCGTTTTAATGAATATAACCTCAGTTGAACACTGCAAGACGCCTTTTCTCATCATTGTTGGCCACCCGACACCAAATTCCAATGTTGAAATGACAGTGTTGATGAGTTGCACTGGTTTTCTAAGGACTGGGTGGGGGTGATGTTCTGGTTTTCAATGGTGGCCACTTATATAAGACTGGTCAAATTGTATGAGCTCTAACTTCTTGCAATTGTATTGCTTAACACTTTTCGATTTGATTGTCGATGAAACTGTAATTCTGTTTTTTCAGAGGTTGCTATTTTGAGGAACAACACAAGATTGGAACCCGAACCACAAAACAATGAATTGATTTCCGATATAATAAACCAAATGAGGCTTCAATATAAGAAGGTTCAATACTTAAACATCACATATTCGACCGATTTCAGGTCAGACGGTCACCCCTCAATGCACCGGGGTACCCGACATATGGAATGAGATAATATATGCACAATCACTTTCAATGGAATTTGGAACCAAGTGATGTTACCTCACCACAAATTAGGTCGCTGACTCCACGATTTCATTGGAATCAACATCAACAGTTTCCAGTTCCTTCACTTTTTTAAGCTGCCTCAAGAGCTCCAACCTATCGGGTCCATAAGTGGAGGGTATCTGCCAAAAACAACTCATTGTTTTGGTAGGTATGGATTTCACATATGCACAAGGATTTAGAAGGGAATTATCATTCGAAGAACGACATACCAGAGATGGCACATATCGCTGAATGGCAGCCAACATTGCAGCGTGTCCAACTGCTGTAACCTGAGGAATTCAAAGCTTCTTATTCAGAAAACAGACGTGATCCAAAGGAACCTTACACTTTATAAAGAAAATCATTTCTCCTAACCAGCCAAAATTGAGCATTTGGCTGGAAAAAAACTCTGATCTTTTTACATATAATGGAGCTGAATGGATTTCTTGCCCAGCTGGCCAAGTTTTCTGACTGCTGCTTGATACAGAATTAGGCCCCCAAAAACATATACTGGAAACAATATTATCTGTTAATTCATTGGAAATGATTTGATACTCTGGTAAACTTATGTAGAGCATTCTACTTGAATTGATATGTACATATTCTACAGAATTTGCTCCAATGGAAACTCCAAAACAAAGGAGTACCATCTTTATTTTCTTTTTCTTTTGTTTTTTTTTTTTTTTGAAGGACCTAACATAGATTGCAGGGTCATAATTAATAAATGAGAATGAGAAAAGGTCATATTCTACTATCCCAATACATATTTTTTGATGGCAGAGTTTTAAAATAAATATCATAATCCAATGGTGATTAAACAGGACAACAAAGCGGGGGCATCTTTATCAGTTTCTCCAGAACCTAGATGTTCCAAGAAAATGCACTAAAAATGATTCAACAACTATTGAATAAAAATATGAGAACTGAGATAGAATATTAGAATATGTAAATGTTTAGACTTACCGGAAGAAGCATTAGAATACCAATAGGAATAACAGATGCCAAGTCGGTCATTGTTCTCTTGAGAGATTTTTTCTCCTTTTCTGTCAACTCATCTCCAATCAATGACCTCCTCAGCAACCCCATTGCAGCAGCAACATCAATAGCTAGAAGCTGAGTTCCTTGTAATACATCCTGCACATTGTTTAAGCATCAGAAACCTAAATAGCATACAGCTACACTGAAAAAGTTTTAGCTTTCAAATATAAACAAGAAGATCTGGTTTGTATGACGTTGTGGGAGAAAGGACACTATTGCACCTTTAGTATTTTGATACAAATAAATCAAGTATGTTTAGATTATAGAAAACCTCATTTCATAACAAAATTGTGGCACTCAAAATACGGCACACAATCATGTAGCTTTATCATAAATTTCGTTTATGAGAAACTATTATATAGCTGCAGCTTATTCACAATCGAACACTAAACAAAACAGCCAAAAGACCACCCATCGTGAAGAAGACAGCCATCTTCTACTAATAAGAGACAGCATTAGAATGCATGTGGAGAAAGATTGATGTAGAAAATGACAGAAACCCTGAAATCTGATATTTCAAGCCAGAATAGAATCTAAGCAATAATTGCGATAGTAGTAGTATTTAGAAATGAAGATACATACAGTACTAGCTTCCTTAAATTTTTCTATGGATTTCTGGATGATGTCTTCTTTCTCCTGAACTTGCACCAGTTGAGTAGTTCCCGCATCCACATAGTAATTAGTATTGACATCACTATCCTTAGTATCCTGAAAAAGATGCACGTTTTATTGAAAAATGTGCAACCAGATTGTAACCGGAATAAAGAGAGCTAACATCTAACTTTGAGGGAAATATCTATTTCTCCCTCCAGATCAAAACAATTGTCACTTTAGGCTTTTCTTTGTAGTTCTTCTTATTTGTTACTTTATATTATTCATGCATTTCTCATCATTCTTTCTCTTATTTACCCTTGTATTAATTGGGAGAGAGGTAATGTTTTAATAAAATAATAAGTTAGTAATTAAGAGGATAGAGAGTTTTAATATAAAAATGAAAAGGAAAAATTAGTCAATTTGACAGTAATAAAATTTTTATTGGATATTTGTTTTTAAATGAAATGTAGTAGAAGAGAGTTGCCATGGTACGGGCATCCCAACCTAGTTGGCACCCCGACAGTTCAAAACAGAAAACAATCCCTTCTGATATTACAGTGTGCTACACTCATTTTCTCCTAAATATTTTTCGCAATTTATGCATCATAAAAATCATTAGTCTTGTAAGGATTCAATCAAGTTTGCTGAAGTTTCTGATTCAAAAAGAAAACATTGCAAAGGAAATAGGAAGTGTTAACTAATGAAATATACCTCTTCATTTTCAGATTGATCAGTACTTCTTTTCACTCGTTTCTCTAGTTCCATCAGTTCATTCCTTAGACGTTCAAAACGGAGAATGTCATTTGTTTTTGACTCCGTATCACTTTCAATGGAAGAAGTTTGACCAATATATTCATCGCCCTGCATTTGTCAAATCAATCAGCCATCCCAACTGTCAATATATTCCAAGAATCATGGGTACAAAATCAGAAAATGCGTTAGAAATACAGATCATATTTTCAAACCCCCTGACTTAGAAACAAAGCCCCATATAGAACACAATCAAAGAAAGTAAATTTTCAAAATCACACTTATGGAAAAGATACTAATAAAATACATTAGTAAGCACATTTTGAAAGCAGGCATACTTTTTTGTCTGTCACTAATGTCTCAGAACGAGGCTTGTTTGATGGAAATCGTGCAAAGAAATCCCAGCGTTCTCGAGATTCACTGAAAACTCACACGAAGAGGGAAGGAAAAGGAGAGAATGTTATTAGTTTTGAAGAAATCAAACTACAGACCACTCAAACTTACAGCAAAAGTTTCATACCCGTTGCTCCCATCAATTCTCACATTCGCATTCTTTCTTTGTTTCCCTTTGAAGTACAGTTTCTGCTCCTTCGCAGAAGATTGTGAACTATTTTCACCGTCTCCCTGGAAAAACAATGCTACAGTATCATTACATGAAAATATATACAGATGTCAATATTATTAATGACGACAGTTTCATAGTAAGCATAGAAGAGTGAGGAACATATTAAAACATGGAAAGTAACACCACACATTCTCTTCAAGATATAGGGGAAAAAAAAAGCAAACCTTCATTATGCTTGCAACTGAAAAGGCCAGGGTTCCAGTACAACATACTAGAAACTAAATGCAGAAGATGCAAGTTTACTTGTGAGCTGTTTTTCACTCACATGAAGTAGAAGTCGTTCACATCCATATGCTACTCATGGATGCAATGCCACAAGTTTTGTATCAGCCAGAATAATTTAGATTGCTCATACCACAACCATGATTACAAATACAAATGATAAAAAAAGATAAATGCATGTAGCAGTACAAGGGAAAACAGATTTAACAGTTTATATCTAGACTGCTAATTCCACTGGATACTGGGAGAAAAGAAACCTGCTGAAGGGAATCAGCTTTTGCTCTGAAAGATGCCTCCAAAAACTCAGCCTCCTTCTTAAGTTTCCGGATTTTCTCAATATCAGTACAAGCAGCTTTTAATTGCTCTTTTCCAGAACTAGAGTTTGACACATACAACTCCTGAAGCAATTTTTCAAGTCTTATGACAGCTTCCTCAACACTCTCCAATGCCTGACAAAGTCCATAAAAAAATTAAGTGCATTTACAAATTGTAGTATATGACACATTTCTGACCAATGGGATACCGTATTTCATTGACATCATGTCTCAAAAATCTGAAGTCAAGACAAGTATATGCTCGGAGGTGCATTAAACACTTTATACTATAATTGGGAGACTCATCCACAACAATCAGGTACACAATCTGGGTCAAATCTAAATGTAGCCGGAGCAAACTCCAGTGAACCGACATACCCCAAGAAAATAACAAATAAAAAAGAGGCACAACATTATATGCATTGACTAATCACAACTGAAAGTAGTGACTGAAGACCGACAGGTTCAAAATTAACTTCAGATAAAGGAAAACCTTGTCAAAGGAATCGATCTCTTTGCCTGTTGCTGAACCAGATTCCAATCCAGTACGTTGTGTGCAAATTTTTTGATTGCTTTCTTTGATATTTCTGAAATACATTTTCAAAAAATGTGATCATCCATAGAAACTATTGTCAAATGAAGTTTATTGGCAATGCAAAACCAATCACCTAAGCATAAGATAATAGCAAGCAGCATTTACATGTTTGCTATAAACAATAAAAAAAACTTACATAACACATTAAATTAGACTGGGAAAGTGAAAGTACAGCAGCCATCATGAGAGTGAATCGCAGACACAAGCATTACAATGTACGACCAAGTTTAACCTTTTTATACAGAGAGTCGAGTGTCAAACAGAAGAATTCAGTAATCCTATGCTTACCGTGATACCCCAAGTTCTTCCATGCACTTCACTAATTTGTTGTGTCTGAAACAAAAAATCAATTATATTAACGAGAAATCTGAGTTTGGTCCAACAACTACAGCATTTTATGAATAATTACCCCCTAGATAGGAATCGGGCCGCCTTAACATTGGAAGGATTCTCTAGCCATTTACAGTATTTAATGAAGCTCTGCATCCAATAAGAGCAGACATCCAATATTTCAGGTATAGCTTCAGCATTTGGAGGGCCTTCCCGTTTCTTTCCATGACTGTGGATTTTTTTAGCGGAGCCAGTTATGCCTGGATAGAAAGGAAGCCAATCCAGCTCTTCACAGACTACCTATAGAAATGGTATATTCTAGCTATCTTATATTAACCAAGACAAATTTGTTTAAAGTAGAGCATCCAGATGCTGACCTCTACATACAATTGGTAAGAGCTTATTGATGATAGCTGAGGATAGTACAACACACTACCCCCAACAAGGTACCTGCAAAACAATTGATTCTTAAGTCCTAACTTCGTAACAGCAAAGATACATCAGTAAGAATGCTGTAAGAAAAAATCAAAAGCCACCTGACAAGGCCTTCTATATGATGATCTACAACATCAAATCCATTCGCAGACAAATAGGACTGTGTACTTCTCCCCAAGGCAATAAAGAATCCAAATATCGCCAAATCCTTCTCCAGAATCTGCAGTTACAAGCTTAAATAATATAACACAACCTCTCGATGATAACAGTTATAATTAATAATGTACAATATGTCAAGTAAATAGATAGGCTTGTTAAAGAACTGCAGTACTTAATTATACCACATCATGTCTAAGTAAAGAGATGATAGAAGTTTTGAGTTTCATATCCAGGTAACTATGAGGATGCACAATCCTACTTTGTAGATGACGCAAAGAAAACATATTTCAAACAAATTCATGCCTCTATTTAGGAATTAAATGATTTGCAAGGAGTTTAAGAAATGGTGAATATCAAGAACAATTTCTTTTGCATTCAAATATTCAGACTTCTACACGTCATTGGTGATTTAATAAAATATAAGCATCAACTGCTAAAGAAACAATTATTGTAGACATACACATATAAGGGGGGCTCAGTGCCTTCAATGGGAGATGTAAATCACATATTTCATTCGAGAAATGTTATAGTATCTTTCATTTCAGTTTCATATTTCTAATTTGTCGGTTTGATGTTAAGAATATATCTCTATTTTTGCAGCATCCTTCAGCCGTATTTGGTTTAAACTTCAAATAGTAAAAAAAAGCTCCCTCCATTTTGGAATGGACAATTTTGAAAATTCCTTCTGGCCAGTCAATTCAAAATTGCAAGGGAAGTAAAAGACAAAAATTGAGAGAATTGTTTCTTTTAGCGACATGGCAACCAAATACTGCTTCAAATTTCAGCATCCTTAGGTACTACCAACGAACTCAAGTAACTTCCATGAGAACCCTTGAGCACTGACCTCAATGCTTTCAGATGTTGTTAGTCTTGACCATATTTTTTCCCTATCTATAGCCCGCTGCAGTTGCTCCTGTATAAGATTAATCCAGAAAACAACCT
>CAOJBJ013408200.1:0-12300 GCA_948291685.1 Euphorbia celastroides | reverse complement strand
TATGATGGAATCCCCATCCCCTGCAAGCAAAAGATGAGAACCACTAGCCAAATCAAAATCATGACACGAAAGAGCGAACTTTAATAATCTATTACAAATTTACAATGTAGACTAGAATTCGGGTATATAACTACATAACATAGTTGTCAAATCGAGATACGTATCGCGAATCGAAATCCTAATTTTATGAATGAAAATAAAACAATGTCACTATATGAAGGCAATACCGTAGAAGGATCACTTGCAAGTAGATGAGCCGAGAGTAAACCTCCAAGGACTCTAATGGTAGTCTCAAAGACAGATGCTGTTTTATTCTGCAAACGAACATTTAGATTGAATACAAGCTCTACAAAAGGGATGAAAGAATTGAACAAATAAGACATACTAGATCACGTCCTCAAAGGATCAACCATTTCAAACCCTCAAAAAAATCTTAAGGATGCAAGATAGTGATTAATTTGTTATTAGATACTTTGTACTGGAATGAGGCAATAATTTCTTCTTATAAACCACAAGCTTATATTAACCTACTAATTGATGCAAAAATGCCAACATTAATTTCAATGTTTCAGCTGATCTTTATTACTCATCATGTCCCACTAGCTGAGCTCAATGCAGAAAAAAAATCCAAGCAAGGCTTACTCACTATATCAAAATGAAGATGTTTACCAAGCCATTCAACCGAGGAAGCAAACTGATCTCTGTCACCAAGCAGAGCCAAAGTATCCAAAGAATCAATCTGAAACAGAAAAAGTAAAGTGGAAATAGACAAAGATTTACAAAAGATAGAAACAAGAACAATCAATCTAACAAACCAGAGTCAAGGCATAGCCACCGAGCGAATCTTCCCCCTCACACGACATTGGCCTCAGTTCATCGAGCGGAAAGGCATAATCCATGTACCCATCAAAAGAGTGATAGAACATTTCACGAACCTGAAACCCAATTTCAAATCAGAACCCAATTAGGTCAAACAAAAAGGGGGAAATCGATCAATTGGGTTACCTCGTCGCGGAGAAGCTTGGCTTCTTGAGGGGAGACGCCATCGGCGAGGGTTTGGCGGATGAAGAGAAGAGAGAATAGCAAGAAAAGAGGGAATTTCAGCTCATTAAGCCATGGTTTTCCCATCTGGTTTCTTCTTCCAACTGTTGAGGGCTAAAAATTGAATGGAATTGAATTGGGTGCTGTTTGTTTACTAGTACAAGTAGTAAAAGGTGTTTGCTTTAACGTTACTCTGCTTGTGAGTTATCACTGTTGAAGCTGCTTTGAGTTGCCATTAAAATGCAACTCTTGACAAACCAATGTCTTATCTTTGTAAAGGAAAACTACATTTTTGTAAATTACTCTTTTACATTTGCCAAATTTTTATTTAATAATTTTGTTTCATGCATTTCCACAGTGTATAATTTTCGCTCCATCTAACTTTAGAGTAAAGTTCGTATTTGTGAAATAACTATAGAATTTAACTAACTTAACGACCAGTATTTGTTTGTATATTCAATACAAGAGCGTTTTATAGATATTAATGACTAAGTCCGTTTTCTCAAATAAAATTTAACTAACTTGCCGGCCAAAAAATTACATGTATATTCAATATTCGAACACTTTTGTAATGGTACGTGACTAATTAGCAAAATACCTACTCATGTAATTATGTGAAAGCATTTTCTGTTTTTGTTGTTAATCCAATTAGTTCAACATTCTAAATAGATTTATCAAATGTTAGTATTCCAATATCTTACTGTAAGTTTTCTAATATAGTTATTGCCATACGTCTAACGAAAAAAGTTGTATAAATTAAATACTTACCCATGGTCAACGATCAACATAGTGATTAAAATGAATTTTTGCGCCTTAAGCTTACCTTAATGATCAATTTTTAATGAAAAGTGGCATTTTCATGAAAAGCAATATCAGCATAGGTACAAAAAAAAATACACATCAAGTGTATAAACAGCATCCATGGAAACAACCTAATTTTGTCATTGTTCCAATTATGAATCTAAACCCTCATGAACGTAATTTATCGATTCATGAAAAGCGAAAATAACGAACTTCTAAAAGGGTGAAATGAAACGAATTCAAATGAATACAACAATAAACAACTATTGCTAAGCAAGTACTTCCGAAATCAATCCTCAAATAAATCTTAGGAGCTCAAACAGATTAGTTGAGCATTTCATTCCAAAATGCACTCCAACTACAGTTTCCTCACTGTTCGACTACCCAACAGCGAAAACGATAAATTTAACAGTCAAAGGCTTCTGTTACTTCCTTTTTTATCACCGTCTAAACAAAAAGTATACTTCCATTGCTTACAATAAAGTTAAGTTACATAAAAGCTCACTTCATCAGCTTTATGCCTGCAAATGGCAAAGAACACAAGATATCATCATGCAGAAAAATACAAACCATACGAAATGTTATCAACTAAAAGACACCGGGATTCGAAATTCCCCTATAATTGGCCCTGAACTTATAAAAGTTTTACATGATCCTTGAACTTGAGAAAAGTGCACCACTTAATGGCACGTGTCAACGTGAGGTTGAAGAGAGAAAAATATAAAAGTTCATATTTGAAAAGTCAAACCAATCAGAAACTGACACATGCCAATTAAGGACACAACTTTACTTTTCCTAGTTCGTGGGGATAATTGGAACTTTTGTAAGTTCGGGCCCCGAACTTCGGGGGCTAAATGTGTCTTTATAACCTAGTACAGGGGTTCCAATGTATTAGGCCAATCTTAATAAGCTCCGTAAATACAATTATTGGCACGTAAAAGTCAACTCTTGAAAAACAATGCAGCAAATTATGACAAGTTGGGGATAATATAACAGCCATTAGTACTGATGAGACAGGCAGTTACCTGTTGCTTTTTCTTTTTGGGCCTCCTCTTTCTCCGAGGTTTATGGGCATCGGAATTTGAACTCAGATTACTGCTATTGCCAGTATTTGTATTAGAAGCGCCGCCTGCTCTGAAGGAAGGTTCGCTTTTGCTACTTGATGTATTGCTGGATGTGGAAATTTCAGCCCTCTGTGTCCACGAACTTTTGCTTGATGAAGCTCCAAATCTTGATTTTGTATGCACCGATTTTGATTTCGGTTTCTTTGAAGGCCGAGGGGGCGGCATTAGACCCCTGGCTGACATCTGTCTCTATGTGACATAAGCAGGCATTAGAATATGATTTATTCAGAAAATACAAGGCTATGCTCTTTTCAACTTATTTTCCATTCCATTCAATTCCATATTGTTCAATAAATTCCAGTTAAGTTCAAACAAGCTTCAATATTATTCAACTAAAATTTCAAATAATTTTACAATAACTTTGAATTGCAATAAATTTGATATAAGTGTTAAATTCATTAAGTTTCAAAAAAGTTTCAGTTCACCTCGGTTCAATCACTAAAAAAATAAGTTGGAAAGTAGAGAGCCTAACAGCTGCATATCTTTGATGGGGATAAGATATTTAGATCAGATGGATGACCTGATTTCGTTCATCGCTGGACATCCCAGATGCTGCTTTACCAGAAGTGCTAGAAGCCTGTTCCCTGAAAAGCATGATTGAAAATCAGTTTAGGACAGCTTTCATGGCTTAAAATAGTAAGCCAATTAGCAAATGCAACAGAATCAATACACGTTAAAATATGTAAGGATTTCAAACTGTTGGTTGGCACATTACATATTAAAGGGGGGAAGCTGCGTGGAGTTCTTTTGGTAAGATGAAAAGAAAACATGAATTTTGAAAATTTTATCCCTTTCATCCATGCAAATTTACAAGCCATACCTCGTGCTCTTATCAGTCCATTCATCATCTGCATTAGCTTCATCACTCGATGATCCACCCAAGAAGAAATCGTCTTCACTCAAATCTAAGAGTCCATCATCCTCACTTCCTGTCTCTGCAAATGCATATCAGGAGAGAAGACATTAATTCCATTTGCAGGAATAATATTTAAACAGATATGAAATGACAGGCTCACTTGCAACAAATGGCTTCGATACTAGAATCCCTTTGTCGGTGAACTTCTCAAATTGGTGGGAAACAATTTGAATTGATGTCGTATATATAGTTCATGGGAAATGATATTATTCTCCTATTATCTAGGATGGCACAAATAGTTGCCAACTTTTCTTAGTACGAGCACCTTAGATAAAAGTTGAAGTTCAAGGGCTCAAAATTGTGTTTTGACTGCTTTAGCGTACAAACCAGAAGAGGGGAATGAAACAGACATGATTAGAAAAACAATACCACTATCAACAACCCAATTCCGAATTTCCAATAAAATATATTTGGAATTTCAATTTTATATATTAACCATTGCATGAAATGGAAGCTACACAACCTTGGCAATCTCCCAACATATTGTTTCCTTAAGAGAGAGACAATAGCAGAAGAAAAACTTAAGTTACACATATCAGCAAAGCATAACAAACTGCATTTCGAAGAAAAAGTAAACAACGCAAGCATACATTCTGGCCATATAAAAAGTTGCAATGGAATCAGGTGTACTGTATTATTCATCAAGTTCAATGCAACCTCAAGATAAATTAACATAATGCATTACATATAGACTGCAAGTGCTGTGCGCATTGGCTGTGTGTCAAATTAAAAATATGCAACTTATATCAAATCAAACAAACTTAATCTGAACTCACAGATGTCAAAGGGAAAAGCAGAGAGAAGATACCTTCCAAATCCTTCCCGCTGGCAGCAGCAGCAATTAAATTGGCTTTAATCTCCTTCCTCAATCTGTCTCTCCTATCAACAATGTCGGGATCATCACCTCCAGTAAACAAAGACACATATTTTTCTGTCTTCGGGAAAAACTGCAAAAATGACAAAGTTAGATTCAGACAAATTCTCCATGCATTATCATCAAAAGACCAATCCGGAGCCATGCAGATTTATTCACACAAACTTCTGTATCTCAAAAAAAAAAAAATTAGAAACAAATGGAGAACACAATACTATAACTACCCACCCTAACATATTCAAGATCTTCTTTTAACTTAGAAAGTTGTTCAGCAATCTCCGCATCTTGTGCCTGTACAGTTGAACTGCGCTGCAGCTTCTCTAAGCGCCTTATTCTTCTTTCTATCTTTCTTCTTTCTGAACAATGGAAGAGTTACTTGGAGGGTGCAGAGCACTTATGCGGTTATGCCCAATGAAAATTAAGAGTTAAAGAATGCAACAATGAGTTCTCATCGATTGCTCGTATATAAAAGAGACAAACAAAATTACCGAAAAATTTGACCTTCCTATTTCGCAAGAATATCTTCTTTTCCAAAGCTAATCGAGTATGAACTTCTTGTTGCTTCTTAAGTTCCTCTAACTTGGTTTCTTGAGCCTCTCTAACTTCAGGAGGAAGTTTCTGGCAGGATTAACAATCATCACATTTTAGTATCAACCCTCAAACACAATATAGGCAGTAGCACATCCCCACAAGCATCCAAAACCCAAAAAAAATACTGGAATCCAATACCATATACAAAAATCTCATCCTGATGTCCGGTGTCCCAAACCTAACTAAACATAGCTGATGTTTATCAATGAATATGAACTTACATGAATAAAAAGCTATTTCCATGTTACGTAAACTAATTAAAACTAGGAGTTACAGCTAAAAAGGTCCCCGAGCAGATGTAATACAACGCAATTTCTACTAATTGAAGTTGCCAACTAACCCTAGGTCCAGCAAGGAATCGGAACTCGGAAGTAAAAATACAGCAAGTTTTTCTCGAATTTGCTTAAGCTTATGTATGTACTGAAGGTGAAATGAAAAGAAGCGAATGTAAACTTACATGAATAAAAAGCTATTTGAATCAGATAAACTAATCAAAACTACGAGTTACAGCTAAAAAGGCCCCCGAGCAGATGTATTACAACGCAATTTCCACTAACTGAAGTTGCCAAACCCTAGGTCCAGTAAGCAATCGAAAGCAAAAAATACAGCGAATTTTCCTCTAATTCGATCAAATTTATGTATGCTGAAGGTGAAATGCATAGAAGAAGCAAGATTAAAGATAATCACACTTTCGTATTAATCTTCAATCAGAACTTCACCCAAAAAAGCAAGGCATGGCATATCCCCACAAGCACTCAAAACCAAAAAAATTACTTCAACACAACATCATACACAAAAATCTCATCCTGAAGTCTCAAACGTAACTTATTGTATCCAATGTTTATCAACAAATGTCAACTCACATGAATAAAAAGTTGTTCTCAATCAGATAAACTAAATCAAAACTATTTAGTTTCAACAGAAACAATAAGAGCTGCCACAGCAACATAGGTCTCCAGACCGTATAACGCAATTTCAACCAATTGAAATCGGGCAACAAGCCCTAGCTAGGTCAAGTGAGCTAGAAAGTAAAAATACAGCAAGTTTTCCTCTAAGTTGATTAAGTTAATACATACTGAAGGTGAAATGCAGAGAATCAGCTACAGATTTCAGGGAAAACGAGAGTATTTGGAGTTTTACCTTGCGGAGCATACGCTCGACGGAGCGAATCTGGTTTTTGAGAGAGACAGACTTAGGCTTGGGCTTCTTTTCGACGCCTAAACCCTTGGACCGCCGGCCGTCGTGAGGCTTCCGTTCGGCGGTCCTCCGCTTGCCGTAGCCGCCGTGGGCCATGACGAGGAACTTGTTAGCTTATCTGTGAAAGCAAAGCAGACTAGCAAACACGAAGAGCATAAACGGAAGACAAAGTGAAGGGAAAATGCATTTTGATGGCTTCTTTATGTGAAATTATAATTTTTTTTAAAATAAATTAGAAAGTATTTAAATTGATATTTGATAAACCAAAAAAAAAAATTCTGAATTATAATTTCGTTCACTACCGAGTTAACTTACTTGAAAAATATTAAAATAATAAAATTGATGAAATAACAAAATAATAATTTCCAATTTTTAAACTTTGAGTTTATTTTATAATTTTTTATAAAATCCAACATGTTAGTTTTTATTTGAAACAAGATGTTTGGAGTAAAGTTTGAGACTGTTTGATCGAATAAACTTCTTTTTTTTTTTCCGTGAGTTAACAATTTTTAGCTTAAAGGGTTAAACTACTTAGTCCGATTATTTTAAGAAAAATTAGCAAGAGAAACAACCTTTATAATTTTCATTGCTCACAAACAAAAGAAATCCTTTTATACAGCATGTAAAGAAAATAAGAGAGATAACAGTACATATGTTTGTTTACAGGGAGATAAAGAAAACTTTCGGTTGTATATCCTATACACGAGCTTACATTTTGTGACACTTGGACCGAAAAAATAGCAAAAATTTGCCTGAATGTACAATCAAAAAACCCAGCTCACGACTCATAGATGATGGGTTGTTCTCCTTCAAGTTCAGATATAACAATCAGAGAATCAGTCAATCCGAGAGTTAAGGGTTCTGACTTGGCAGTCGGATTTATAACCTGCAAAAAACCGGCTTCTATAAGATTTACTGCAACTTATTTGACAATAATTACACCCTTTTATACCTTTTTGTTGTCTTTAACATACCCTATAGCTACCTCCCGGCGCAGATGTGCCCTTTCAGAGAGCTCATAAAACGATGGAGTCTCGCCTTTTTTCATGTACAAGCTAATATCCTGCCAATACAACAAATAAATTCAATCGATAAACAAATTCGAGACCTCGAGATTAGAAAGAAGATTTTACTTTAACATAAATTTCATCGCCGTCGGAATCCAAGATGTCTCTCCACACTTCATTTAGTTCACTGTTTTCTGCCACTGAAATGAAAAAATAAACAAATGTTCTAATCCAAAAATAAAAAAGGCAAAAATATTGACTTTTCGAGAGATGGCGGTGATTTGATACCTTGAGCTGTAACAAGGCTCATCACTTCCTCTGCAGCTATATAAGTTAGGGACGGTTTGATTCGGGTTATCTGATAAAAGATTGCAAAATGATTTTTAGATACAAAAGCATGATATGGTTATTTCAAAAACTGATGAAGTATGTTTATTAATGTTTACTTGTTTCCCTAATTTCGAGTCGACTATTTCCGCTACTAGATTTTGCACCTGTAAATTACATGCTAAAAACAATGAATTAACGGATATCGGGAGATCATATAAATTTATTTTATGGAAACCATAGTCACCTTGACTCCAAGTTTGTTGCAGATATTTTCTGCGAGAAGTAACGAAAATGCAGATCGCTTATCTGCCCTTGATGGATCTGAAAAGAGAATAATCAGCTCAAGGATTCATTTATTCCAATAAAACACCACATGATTTTTCTTTTTGAAATAATTAAGAAATCCTTGAAGACTAAATTGAGCTAAACCCAATTGGTAAACAACAAATGGTATTACCTGCAATAAGCCATTCTCGGTCTGATATTACAGCTATTGAGAAAGGAATATCTTTTCCATCCTGATGGGAATTTTGGATGTTGAGAATTGTTTCTTTCAAGGTGTCATAGTCCATCGGATTCCCGATCTACATCATTGAAAGAAGAAATATAGAAAATCAGCAGGGGAAACTTCTATTTAAAATAAAAATAAAGACGGATATTATGAATTCTTTTATAGACTAAATAAACCGTACCCTGTGAGAAACACTGATGTTTTTTAGTTTTCTTTCACCAGAACTATTGCTTGCTCTTTTTCTGTCTTCTACTGGTACGTCTGATAAAATTTCCTGCATATACCGGGACATGAAGACAAAGAACAATAGATTACTTCAAATTTCATCAACAGATTCCAATAATGCAATACATGGAAAGAATACAGATCTCAATCCACAAATTTGATACATTATTGTTCATGTTTTGATTTCAAAAGTCAAATTCCTACATATTGCAATACCGGGGAAAAGGGCGGACAAATTGGATTAAATTGCACTTAAAATATTCTACGAGACAACAATGTTGAGTCATTCTTATATCCAAATTAAGGCACAATCTAACTGTAATACATATTGCATCTAGGTGTTTCCTGTGAACTAAGAAAAATAAATCCTTCAAATATTTATAATGCATACCAATTTACTTCCAGGCCCGAGATAATTATCATACTCTTCGATCATATCTGCAACATCCGGCCTCCATCCAAGTAAGAGTATGCATTCTTCTGGTCCAAGAGACATGCCTGAGGTCTGCATTGAGAAGCCGGATGATCAAACGAGTTTTTTTATTAGTTTTAAATTAGTATTTTGCACAATTCTTTCTCTGAAGCTTACCTTTGACCCTGATCTCTGGGTACGTTTCACAATATTTCCAAGTCGTACTTTTATTAACTCTACCGTATGATTTATTTCATCAATATCTTTTTCATAAGTAAGGTTTTGCAGAGAATAATTTTTTTCTTTGACAACGCTAGAATATGCAATGTCAGGTCTGCTTCTCCCATGGACAGGTCCAATGAACAGAACCTAAGCAAGGAAATTGAAAAGTTAGAACAAAATATGGCAAAAGGGAATCTCATCATGTAATCTTCCTATATTCTGAATTTAAGAAGAATCAGAATGCAAGTATGAAATATGTGACGATATTTTTATACATACTTTGTCGCCTTGCTGAAGGACTTCATCATCTTTTGGGTGGAAATATATCTTTCTATCCCGGTAAAGACCACAGACAACCACCTGAAAAGTGTATCAACTATAATTGAAAAATATTCACAAGAATTGATGATAGAAATATACTTTATCACAGGAAACTACCTCTTGAAATCCGCGTCTCAATTGTCTATACTTAACTCCTGTTAGATTCGGGAAACTGCATAGATTAAATACATTTTCTGCAGTTGGAAGAAATATTCTTTTATTAGTGCATTCATGATGGATAGAGAAACTATTTCACTCTAAGTATTCACTGATTAATACAGATAATAGTTGATGTTATTGTTTAAAGTAGAAGAAAATAAAACAGAAAGTTCAAGTCATCTACCAATAAAGATGCAAGACATGTAATACTAACTGAATTGAAGAGCTGTGTAAGAAGGAAAACTAGTTGATAACTAGCACAAAAACAAGCGAATTATAAGGTTCATGCAAAATAGGTAATTCAGAAAGGAAACTTCATACAGTACTTCGATAATTAAGCAGATGTCTGTAAATCTTTATCAGCCCCTTCTGGCGAGAGCACTGAACAAATAATTTGGATGCGACATTTTCAACTGGTGATACCTTCAGTCCATATATTGACTTCAAGAGGTCACGTGTAGTGGAGTTTGAGACCTGCATTTCAAGCCATGCGGGACCCAACTTTACATAATGATAAAAAAACCCCATTGGATGATTATCTTGGAGGGTCATCAGTGGTTTATGTACCTCAACAATGGTGGGTACAGATTCCATCTTTGTTATGGGTTGAAGGGCTAGCACCGATAGAAAGGCATTGCTGTCTACTTCATACCTAACCAATTGAAGATTCAATGCCTCTGTTCAGCCATTATACCGAACAGTCATACATCGCGAGGCCTAAATACTATATAAAGAACATATAGGACTTTATTTATGATTAATGAAGATAGGAGACCACTGTAATGCTATCAAGTCAAAGAAAAAACAAAGACTCGGACTGGATATGACGATGCAAAACAACCAGTTTGCTTAAAGTATGCTTGTCAAAATCATATCATGCTAGAATAATTAACCAGTAAAGCATATTATGATTTGATTCAACAGTGCTGGGAACTAGTAACTATGAAATCAAAACACATAAGCCGATGTAATGAAATTGACTGAGTACTGAAATCATAGTGGGGGAAGAAAGATGTTGAAGGAATCCAATGCATTGGGAAAAAAGTATGCTATATCAAGTATGTATCTGTTCAAATATTATTTACAGTTTGGCATAGGATAGAAATTCAGAAGTTGGACGATAGAGACCCCTGCGAACACCCTTTTGATTCAAGCTATATAAGTATCAAGCATTCAAACAGATATATAACATTGTCCCAATGAAGAGTATGCAATGGGTATCTGTTCATATCTCTCTCTCAGATTTCAATTTCCTGTGAGTATAACAAGATGATTTTGACAAACGACACGCAAGCAGTTTCCTGTGAAATATATGTTGGACCAAATAGATGATAAATAGATATATGATTCAAAAAAAAATTTCTCTTACCTATCCCCCTTTGTTGTTGGCAATATGATTATAGCACGTGCCTCATTGGCAGCAGCTCTTTCAAATGACTTTGTTAGGTTAAGGCTACAACTGAAGAAAGAACCGAGAGTAAGAAGTGGACTCCAACAAAGTAAAATATCAAATTTTTAAGTACTAGTATTAATTTCACAGAACATAAAGTATATAGGTGAAGATTGAAAACAATACAAGAAATAAGACACCAGCAGAGAATGACCAAAATTGATAGAAAATCCTCAAATTTGGACACAACAAAATGACCAAGCATTTCTTGAAGCAGTCAAACATTTGTTATGTGTCCAATTATTTTCATTCTGCTAATAGATCTGAGCATACCCTTGCAAAAAATCAGTATATGTTGCAATACATACAAATTCAATTATTTGATTCCATTTTACTGCACGTGGCACAGAAAAGCCATGGAATTAATGTGCCATCATCACAAAGGAAAGATACAGCATGCAAATCACATTGAATTACAAGTTCCGAACACACATATCCAATCCGTTATGTCTGGACACTAATATTAAGAGATTCAAAATCCTCCAAACAAGAAAGAAAGCGTCGCCTAAATAACAACTGAGTTTCATCCAGAAAATAGGCAAAGCATTTCTACAATTGAACTTAAGAGGTTCAAAGTCCTCCAAATAAAAAAGAAACATCTCCTAGTAAGCAAATTTCTGTCAGCAAAAAAGCAAAGCAATCTATAATTGCAAAATCAGGCATCAATGACCAAAACCATTGACAAACAAGCTGCCAGTGAAACGTAGGAAAACAGGAACATAAGTCCAATTACGCAGGATTGATGTAAAAGAACTAATGCACATGCCTCTTAGTAAGGACATCAATATGGTATAGATCTCTGGCAATACTGTCAACGAACTTATCTATCTGCTTCCGCGGAAGGTCAGACATCAGAAGAATTCTCTGCCTCCTACAAACACAGGCACAAGGTTATCCAATTAACAGAACATAATCCACATTTGTAACAGAAAACTTCTTCTGGAAGCATGAGTGCCAATACCTTGCTGTAGCAGTGCCTAAGCGGACAGCAAACTCGTGATATTTATTTAGCTGCTTTAGTATGAAGTTCAGTTTACTGTTGACTCCACAAATAATGATATGATCTGACTCAAGAACTTGCATTTGAGCACCTTCCCTAATCCTTTGCATGTTATTCTG
>CAOJBJ013406107.1:0-10689 GCA_948291685.1 Euphorbia celastroides | reverse complement strand
ACTGTTGGGTCAATTGTTCCTCAACAAAAACATAAGCTGGGACGAGTTTAAGGAAGCGGTGGCTAATGGGCACGAAAACCGACAAGGCCATATTAGGCTTAGGAAACCGAAGCAGTCCATATATACATATCCAGCTCCTGATTGCATGTGTGAAGCATAATTTAGTAAAGGTATGATCCTTTGTCAATATATTTACACGGCGCCGTAGGTTGCAATATAGGTGAGATAAATAGGAGATTCTATTTCTCATATGATGGGGGAATAGAACAGATAGCAAATTTAGTAGGGAAAGAGAGAATGTGGGGGGTGAGGTTGGAAGATGGACCAGAAAGAACAATATGGTGATTTGTATCACCCATTATTAGCTCACAGCTGTATTTGTTTGTATGTACTGTCTTGCTTTGAATATTAATTTGGCTGGTGAGTTTTTATTTTTTGTGGACAAAGAACAGCAAAACACCCCTTTGATTAAAAAGGTTTGGAATTTAAGACGTAAAAAAGTTAAGCTCATAAGATTTATATTTTTCACTGAGACGCTTAAACATTCACCACATCATATGCACGTTAATTTGTTAAAGATTGGTAATGTATTGGTTTTTTCTCTGCTTGTCTTCAAAATTTATTTTGTGTCCTACTACTACATAATCTAAATGTGACAATTATCTGTATCTGCACTTTCATTTTCATTTTGCTTACTACTACTAATTTGATCCCAAAATGGTAATATGCACTCAACGATAAATTACCCAATAAATACAATCTACTCTGGTAGCCCAGTTAGACAGATGCTATTAATGCGGACAGTAATCCATTATCCTTAGTAATGACTTCTCGGTTCATCGATACCGTTCCTTTTAGTTGAAAAAAGGTGTTTTGGATGCCCATTGTTCACAGTAAATGCTATCGCTAAAAGACAAGTACATGTTCCAACTTCAATCACATTAAAAATATTATGTTGAATGTATCAATATTGTCCCCCAACCTATCATTAAAAACTCAGTCTCCTCAATTCTCAAAGTTTTATAGATCCTTCAACTTTTAAAAAAAAAGACTCGTAATATCTAAAGTTTAAAAGCGTACCTTGTAGTTACTTAACTTTGAAAGTAAGGTCTTTTGAATTGAGGGGCGGACCTAGAATCTGGAGTAAAGGGAGCCCACTTCTCAATGAGTAAAATTGCAAAACCAATGTACGTATATGTACTTAATAAAAGAAACATAAATTTTATTTGATTTTAGTTTGTCAATTTTGAATCGCCAATTAAATAAAGACTATTAAAAAACTTAATCTTTGATGATCGATAACTCAACTATATTTAACATTTATTTAGTTTTTGAAATCAATTTTGTTAATTTCTCAATGATCAAATAAATTTGATGTAAGCAAGCATGTAAAATAAAATATAATAAATACTCCTGTAGTACAATTTCATTTGTAGTTAGTACTGTATATTAAATAGAAATATTTAGTATATCTATTATCCTACTTATGAAGATTAAATTAAATTTATATAGGTGCAAACATAAATAAACTAAAAGAAATAAAACTAAAGGGTCAAAAGAGTGGAAGATAAAACTAGAGATATATCGGTGGAAATCCAAGTAAAATAAAAGAAATAAAAGTAAAGAGATTGAAGAATGGTAAAACATAACAAAAAAAATCAAGTCAAGAAAATGTTTTTACTCAAAAAGAAAACGCAGGGAGCGCACTAATTAAAAATTGAGACACCTCCAAAAGTCTGTTGTTACTTGTTAGAGCATTAGATTTCAGGTCAAATCATCTTTTTAGGCTCTGTTTTATACATGATTTATCATTTTGATCCCTCTGCTATACACATCGTATATTTAGTTCCTATACTATCAATCTCATTGTCTAATTAGTCCCTCTACTATACACATTACCCATTTAATCCTTGTGCTATCAATCTCATTACCTAATTGGTCCCACTGCTTTACACTTAAGAAACTAAAAACAATAAATAATTTTGACCTCTTCCTAAATGTCCAATCTGTATACAAACAAAGAACACAATAAATAGCGTAACTCATCATTTTCAGTCGGTTTTATATTCATAAAACGAACACAATAAGAACAGATGGACCAACTGGGTAATGAGATTGATAGCACAAGGACTAAATGGACAATGCGTATAGGAGAGGGACTAAAAGGTGTTTTGATTGCTCTAGAGTTGGGAAATGTGGTTTTCAACGTTGTTTGTCTTTATGGTCAACCCGCATATGCAGAAAGAAACGAGTTATGGGTGGAGATTAAACAGCATATTCTTGGCTAGACGGAGTAATCGTCTGTGGAGACTTTATCTAATTGGTAATCATCAGCATATACTTGGCCTAGACAGCGATGGGTCTGAAATTACCAATAGACGTCAACTAGATGGTGTTTGATTGCTCTAGAGTTGGGAAATGTGGTTTTCAACGTTGTTTGTCTTTATGGGCAGCCCGCATACGCAGAAAGAAACGAGTTATGGGTGGAGATTAAACAGCATATTCTTGGCCTAGACAGAGTAATCGTCTGCGGAGACTTTAACGAAGTGCTTCACTGTTCTGAAAGGTCAAGAAACAGAGGGGTGTTGTCGAATAGTATGTTGTGCTTTAAGGACTTTGTTCAAGATTGTAGCCTTTTCGATCTTCCACTTCAAGGAAGGGATTACACTTGGTGGAAATCTCAATCTTTTTCTCTTATTGATCGGGTGATGGTTTCGAGTGACATTCTTGACCTGTGGCCGAATTTGAGTTTGAGCTCGATTGACTCGACCCTCTCAGACCATTTTCCGATTATTTTTGAAGCTAAGAGATCTAGTCGAGTGTCTCCGAAAATCTTCCGCTCATTGAACTGCTGATGGGAGAAGGAGTTTTTTCCTTTCCTGAAATCTAATTGGGAAGCTATCTGCAATCATTTCCCATTGTGTGATATTAATGAGAAGTTAAGAAGGTTGAGCGAATTTATCAAACTTTGGCATAAAGCTAATTTCGGAGGAATTGAGAACCGAATCAAAAAGTTGGAGGAGAGGATTCTAGCTTTGACTTCGAGCGAGGTGGTTAGACCTATTGATAATAATGTTGTTTCAGCCCCTTATTCAGCTAGGGAGGAACTGATGTTTTATCGGAAAAATCTTGAATTAATCCGGCATCAACAATCGAGAGTTCAATGGAATTTATTGGGCGACGAAAATACCTCCTTTTCCCACCGGGTAGCTTCGGCTAGAGATAGAGGGATTCGAATTTCTCATCTTGAAATTGATGGGACTTTGACAAGCGACCTTAATGAAATTTCTTTAGCTATTCGGAGTTCCTTTGGCTCTCTTTTTGCCAAACAACAGAGTGTTCCATTTAACTTGGGATGTCTTAATTTTAGATCGGTTTCGAGTAGACCTGTTCATCGGGCGGGCCGGGCTTGGTCGGGCTTTTCCCTAAAAACACTAATCCAAGCCCGGCCCAAGCCCATGAATTAAATTTCAGGCTCGGGCAGTCAATCCCAAGCCCGGCCCATGGTCCATGGAAATTTTATTTTATTTATTTTTATTAAATAAATTATAAATATTTATAAATTTTAAATAAAGTTTACTTATAAATACATAATTTAGTAAGAATCTTAAATGTATACTTAATAATTCAGTACATTAATTCAAAAATAAATGTATAAACTATTAAATATAATTAAAAATGTAAAATAAAAATATTATTTTTTTCGTCGGGCCGGGTTCAGGCCGGGCTCGGATATTTATATAAAAACCAAGCCCGACCCATAGAACTTCGGGCTTTTGCTGGCTCGGGCTCGGGTCGGGCTTTGTATGAAAAGGCGTACCCAAGCCCACCCATTTTGAGCGGGCTCGAGCCGGGCGGGTACCCGGCCCGGTGAACAGGTCTAGTTTCGAGTGAGGAAAATGCATCGTTGATTGCTCCTTTTTCTGAAGCAGAGGTTTGGGCTGCGGTGTGTGATTGTAGTGAAGGAAAATCCCCGGGGCCCGACGACTATAACTTTTTCTTTTATAAAAGATTTTGGCATGAAATGAAGCACGAAGTGCTTTCGCTGTTCTCTCACTTTTTTGCTTCCTCGAGGCTGTCGAATTCCTTAAAGATGTCATATACCGTTCTTATTCCTAAGATCCCGGGCTCCTCGTCTATTGGTAATTTCGGACCCATCACTCTTATTCATGGAATTTACAAGATTTTGGCTAAAGTCCTTGCCAAACGCCTTCAACCCCTTCTTCCAAAGCTAGTTTCTGAAAACCAATTTGGATTTATCAAAGGGTGAAGTATTCACGAGTGTTCGTTTATTGCTTCTGAAGTTGTTCAATCATTACATAAAACGAGGCAACCTTGTTTAGTGTTAAAGCTAGATTTTCAAAAGGCATATGACAGTATTTCATGGGATTATATCGATGCGGTGTTCAGAGGTATGGGGCTTGATGAGAAATAGGTTCAATGGATGGCTAGTTGTAGAGAGAACTCGAGCACCTCTATTCTCATAAATGGGCAGCCAAGTAGTCCGGTCAAGCTAGAGAGAGGGGTCAAGCAAGGGGACACTATTTCTCCTTTTATTTTTGTGCTTGCTGCTGAGGGGATCAAGCAATTGATTACTACTAGCATTTTGAAAGGGCTCTTTCCTGGTTTTTGTCTTCAGGGCTCTTCTTTGGACATTTCCATTCTCCAATTCACGGACGATACGCTATGTTTTTTATCCCCAGATGAGTCTCTCTTACCCACTTTTATTCGCGTTCTTCGTTGTTTTGAGCTGATTTCTGGTTTGCGTATTAATTTTCATAAGAGCTCTTTGTTGGGGATCCATGTTCAGCGTGATTTTCTTGCTTCTTGTGCTAATGTGTTGGGTTGTCAGGTTGATGATTTTCCTTTTATGTATTTAGGATCCCCCCTGTGCATTAAAAGAGTCCCTTTGTCATGTTGGAACCCTTTAATTGCTATGTTTCAGAGTCGTCTTGCTGGTTGGAAGGGGTGTTGCCTCTCTTATGCGGGGAGGAAGGTTCTTATTAATTCGGTTTTGTCATCCCTGCCTATTTATCTTTTATCCCTTCATAAACTTCCTGTTTCGGTTAATCAGAAACTTATTCAATTAATGCGAAATTTTCTTTGGTTGGGAAAGGCCAAGGGGAAAGGTTTATGCAAAGTGGTTTGGGACTCGGTTTCGTTGCCAAAACATCTTGGGGGCTTGTTCATTAGGGACTTACATTTAGTCAATTGTAGTCTTCTTTTAAAGTGGATGTGGAAGCTTCGTATGCCTAGACCCAATTCCTTGTGGTTTAGTATATGTGTTGATCGATATGGTTTCAGTAGTTATTATCCTCTTGAGATGTTGGGTGATAATAGGCTTTCCTTTGTGTGGAGAGGAATTTTATCCCCGTGTGAGCAATGAGATGTGGTGGTCGGTTTTCTCCTCTAATATCCGTGTGGAAATTGTATCCGGTGCTCAGTGCTCTTTTTGGCATGACAATTGGACTGCTAACCAATCTCTTGCTTCTTTATTTCTGGATTTGTATGCTTTGTGTAATAGGAAGAAATGCTCGGTGGCCCAAGATTGTGGTTTCTTATTTGGAGATTCGGTGTTCTCGAGACCCTTTTGGAAGAGAAGTCTTCGCATTACTAGCCAAGGCCGTTGTGTGGAGCTTCGAAATTGGAGTTCTATTTCTTGGCCTTCTATTTTTGCTGAAACTGAGTTTGCTCTTGAAGTGGGTCAGCCCCGTCATTTATTCTTTGAAGAGGCGCAAGACCAATTTATTTGGGGCTTGGATTCCTCTAAAGAGTTTTCAGCTTCATCTTTTATCCATGGATTCTATGCTCTCAAGGCCCCTGTTGGTGTTGATTTTATGCTTGTTTGGAAGTCGTGTGTAGCCCCTAAAGTCCAATTCTTCGGTTGGTTGTTGTTTCATAAGAGATTTCCAACTCGTTTTATGCTTGCTAGTTGTCATTGCCTAGATATATCGTATAATATTTGTCCGTTCTGCTCTGAAGTCGAATCCGTTGATCATGCTATTATTTAGTTGTAACGACCCGAAAATTCTTATTTTGTTTAAGTTACAACATATAGAAAATAAAGTTTAACATGCATTTTGGGACCTTATTATAGTGTTAGAGTGGTTAAAATAAGCTTCGGGATCAAAATTAGCCAAAAAGACCGAGTTTGACTTTTGATCAAACTTTGACCCGAGTTGACACTATTCAAAAATCAAGAATTTGTACAAGTTATGAAGGTGTTGCTAGAAATTTTTTGATTTTACATGCTTGCTTATTTTGATCATAACTCGAGTTTTACAAGTCCAAATTGAGTGTTTCTAGTGTCTATGAACATTACAAGAAATTGAACTACATTTTCTTAGTTTTGAGTTTTACGAAAGGCTGTTTTATATGAGTAAAACTGGATTTAAGATGGAAGAAATGCAAAATTTCTGCAGAATTCTTTTTAAACATACTTTAACTAAATTAAGCTCAAGACATGTGTTGACCTCTGTTTCTTTCAGTTTTGCAAAATATGTTGATTTTCTATTTCAAATTCGCGATGAACAGAAAGGTTGAAACATATTCGAAAATTTTCAGTTTTGTACACATTTGATTGTTTTGGCTATAACTTGAGTTTTACAACTCCGATTTAAGCAATTCAAATTGGGTTTTAAATCTGAGACATGTGTTAATGTTTTTGAGAAGTTAAATTGTGATTTTGAGGCAGTTTAGTGATAGAAAATTTGCCAAGATTGCAGGGTAATGTTGTTGTCTTGTTTTGAGTAAAATGTTGATATTGTTTTATTGAATTTTTGAGTTGGATTTTGTGATGATATGATGAAATGAGTTTTGTGAAGTTGATTTAACATGTTTTTAATGCCCATGGTGAAAAAGTAGAAATGGGTTCGAGTAGATTGGCACCAATAAAAGGGGGTACAGTACTGTACAAACAACTGAGGCTATATGCTTCGGGTGAATGTGATATGTGAATTTCAATTTTGGACTATATGTCAGGCCATGTGCCAATTCTGTGAGACTTCGATATGTGATATATGCGAATTTTGATTTTTGGGAGCTTCGGCTCTAGGCTGTGTGTCGCCCCCGTATCTAATCTTGTGTGCTACTTGGTAAACAATGGGCGATAAATGAATTTTGGTAATATTGAGTTTATTTTGAAAACTTGAAAATTTTAATAATTTTTATGGTTGAATATTTATAAAGTTAAATATATCAAAGGAAGAAGTATTTGCAGTTTAAAAATTTGTAGCAACACTTGTACACCACTAAGCAATATTTTTGCTTAGCGTGTAGTTTTTGTCTACACGTAGGTTTTGGAGCTTTGTAAATAGCTGGACCAAATTGGAGAAGTAGGACTTGTGAAGAAGGATATTTCAAGGTGGTTGTTTAATATTATGTATTTGTGGTTTATAGATAATGGCATGTAATATAGTTTGTGTGAGTGTGAATTTGTATATATTTGAAAAATTTCTAGAATTGTTATGGAATGGTTCGGGAAGAGAAATATTGTATATTGTGGAATATGAAATAATTTGGATTTGTGTTTTATAAGGAGAGTAAGATTTATGTCTAAGTATAATGAATTACTTTTGATAATGTGTGAGAAATTTGTATAAGGTATTTAAGTAGCATTCCTTCGATTTACCGTAGAGGGGGTGTTACATTTTTGTCCATGGAGTTACCAAGTTTGGTGTGAGGCACTGAAGCTTTTTGGCTTTCAGTTGGCTTTGCCTTCTTCGGCGGTTGATTTTATTTTGGTTTGGTAGAGTTCCTTCTTTTCCGGTATGTGGCGGGATTTTGGAACTTCTCTTTGGCTTTATATTGCGTGGTCTATTTGGAAGCGAAGGAATAAGTTTGTATTCGAAGGTATTTTTGTTCAAGGGAATATCTTGTATGAGTGTATTCATTTGTGTTGGTTCGTTTTCAAGTGTAGGAAGCGTAGGCTTGGGTGCGTTGTGTCCGATATTTTTGTAAATATGAATTTGGTACTCTATTGTAATTAATGGTTTGCGTTCTTCGCTTGAGAACGTGAACTTCATTAATATAAGAGGGCGGGTTTTTTGTAGGTTAGCGGGGAAACCAACCTAGTTGGGGATCCCGCCACGAAAACTTTCCCCGCTCGGACTTTTTCTTTTGGGGGCATTCGTTGTTCCCCCAAGGGTTTTCAAAAAAAAAAATATATGCCATACTTTAAAAAGATAAATGGATCGCTCAACTCAATTTGACAAGAAACTTATTTGCATAAAGATGAGGAATAAATAACATATACATCATATCTTATAGGGAAAACTTCAAAAAAAACCCTTGATGTTTCAAATTTTAGTAAAAGCCCCCCTGATGTTTAAAATCAAGCAAAAAACTCCCTGATGTTTTGCTCCGTTACCAAAATGAGGATATTCCATCCAAGAGGTGTTTTAAGTGCTGACGTGGCATAGGGGAAAAATTATCAATTCACTTTTTTTATTCCACTTAACCCATAACTAAACCCATTTACCCAACATTTTAACCCAAATACCCAAACCTAACAGTCATCGTCGCCGGCGCCGGTGCTGGAAAATCACGATTCCGGCGAAAACGAACCGACGCCGGCTACCCTTTCTTTCTCTCCCGATTTCTCCTCTCTACCTCTCTCTTCTCTCTTCGTCGTCTGATCTCTCTCCTCACCTGATCTAACTTCTCCTTCCTCTTCTTTTCTCTCCTTGTTTATCTCTTCGTCCCGGATTAACGCCGGCGAGTTCTCAAAACGCCAATTTCAAGCGTTCCAGGTGACGACGAGTTCCAGGCGTTCCAGGTGACGACGAGTTCCAGGCGACGCCGAGTTCCATGTGAGTTCGCGAAACACCGATTTTGAGCCCCGATTTTTTTCAGATTTGGGTTTGTTTGTCAGATCTCAATTTCCCGGCGTTTTCGATTTCCCAGTGTTTCAGATCTGGATTTCCCGACCATTTCAGATCCAATAGAGTTTTCTACGACCAAAAATCTCGATTTCCCGGCCGTTTTTTATCGAACACTGTCACCAGCGTTTCAGATCTGGGGGAGACCAGTGGCGGCTTGAATCGGCGGGATTTCTGAGAGAGGAAGAGAGGAGATTCAGTTTGGCTTGAATCGGCGGTGGAGCGAGTGGCGGCCTTGGAGAGGAACGAGAGAGGAGAGAAAGGGTGTCGGCGCCGGTTTGGGTTGTCGCCGGAATCTCGATTTTCCAGCGACTGTGCCGGCGCCGACGGCTAGGGGATTAGGTTTAGGGTTTTATGTATTTGGGTAAATGGGTTAGGTTTGTAGAAAATGGGTATGGTTAATGGGTTTTTTTGAAATGAGTTAAAAAACAAGTTTTGACAAAAATGCCCCTGCTGACATGGCATTTTTAAACGGTATTAGGACATCGATCCTCACTTTGATAACAGAGATAAACATCGGGAGGTCTTGGCTTGATTTTAAACATCAAGGGGGTTTTTGCTGAAATTTGAAACATCAGAGGGATTTTTTGAAGTTTTCCCTATATTATATTATAATCAACAAACTGATGAGACAACAAATCCTACTCCAGCAAAGAAAATTGCTATATTTGCCGAACCCAAAACTACCAACAATCATGGAACATTTGCATTACAAGAGATGGTTCGGGGCAAGGATAGGCAAAAAAATTTCTAAAGAACACTCACTAATCAGTGGGAGAGTTTGGAATTTGAGCATCTTTTCCATCCTTGTCAGCCGTCAAATTTGCAGTTCCACTTGTACGTGCAGCGGCTGTTTCTTTCAAGTCCCCGGAAGCCAAATCTTCTTCTATTGGAAGTGTCCTCTTTGATCCCTCCAAGGCAACGCCTAACACTATATTTTCCTCCAGGGGTGCTCTTGCTTGCGCTTGTTTAGCTTGTGAAGATTCCTGCATTTCTCTTTCACTATCAGTATGAATCATCCAAACTCACATTTCCACATTATACTTTCAAGGCCCTAACCATAGTGAGCATCCCAACTTCATACATTTCCACATTATACTTTCAAGGCCCTAAGCATAGTGAGCATCCCAACTTCATACTTCTTTTGGGGTGGCCCCCTAAACTTGGGAAAGCCACTCTTAGAAACTCATACTTGGCCAAAATGTATGCTTCAGTATCCTCAAGTTAGAAAAAACGTGCACTTTAGCTCTTCAGTGCCACATGTCACCTTATGATTAGTTTGACTTCTTAAAGATGTCAAAATTTTTTTATTTGTATCTATTCATTTAAATTGTGGCATGTGGCACTAAGAAGTTGAAGCGTACGTTTTTGCCAACTTCAATGCATGAGGCCTAATTTCTAATACTTACATTTTTGGCCGGTGGGGTATCAGCAATCTTTTTGTTTGGTTTTGCAACAAAGCCCCCTGATTCGTCTGTGTTTGATGCTTTGGTCACAGAACCTTTTGATGGGGTTTTATCTCCTCCCTTGGGATCAGACACGCGGGTAGTGACAGCTTTCATTGGTTCCTTGTATTCAGAATTTTGTTCTTTGCCAGGTTTTAGGTCGGGTTTAGCTGCTTCTTTCGTCTTGGAGTCAGATTTTTGGCTGGTAGCTGTCTTGGTGTCAGTTGGGGGCTTTGATGAAGCCTTGACCTCTTGTTCACCGGGCTTTTGACCCTGCCGAGTTTGGGGTTTGGCTTTATCATCACCGTTGATTCTGTAGGAGGGTTCGATCAATAGCAATGGACGGTTAGATGCCACTCCACCAC
>CAOJBJ013405371.1:0-10756 GCA_948291685.1 Euphorbia celastroides | reverse complement strand
GCAATCAGATTAGCATCCAAAGAAAACCGCAGTTTATGGAGAGTTTCCTCTACAGTGAGTTATTAACTCATTATCTCCTGTATTTTCATTATGACCTCTTATCTTTTGTTTGGAAAACAGATTCCATATACTCTTTCCAGTTAAAAGAGTCCTAGGTTTTCTATTTTCAGCATGATTTTGACTAATACCGACGTGGATTGTGGAAAGTTGTGCTTATGTGCTGTGTTATGTTTATGTTTTGAAGCTATTTGCACACATAGCATCGGATGCAGTGTTGAAGCCGTTGGGTCACTTTGCAGAATCCCCTTTGGCTGCGAAATATCCGCCCATTTTGGCAGGGGAGTTTGTTGAACAAGAGCTTGCAGTTATCAATCTCAAAGGAAGTAATGGAGAGGCATGATGAATTTGTGAGTGCCAATTGATTTTGGGATGATTGAAATACAGAATTGGTTGTGTGAATTATTCTTATTGCAATGAAGCAGTGATATTCAGTGGAATGCTACAATTATTTGCTAGCTTCATTTTAGGTCTTTTAGAACCGATTCTAAACAGTTAAAGAAGTCAATTCATTTCACAATGTATTTCAGATCTCTGGTACACACAACACTTGTAAAATGAATGAATTCAAGCATCCAAGTTTAGCACCGGGGAAAGTGAGAAAGGGTAAAAGTCTATTCCAGTTAATTTTTTTCACAATTATGGTACATATGGCCTCAGATCTATTTGTCCTGTTTTACTGCAATAGAAATCTGAAGCAGTTTAATATTTATTTTCTTCAAATTAGGGTTAACTGAGTTTGCAAAAGTGATTTTCAATCTCGTTTCGGGAAAGCATACCATAAGAAGAATCCTTGTATTAATCTGTTAATTATGCGATTGCTAAGGGATTTGATTTGTCTTTCGGTTCTCTAATATTTTTATTTGTAACAGTGACCTATGAATTACAGATATTAATATTTGGTACTTCAGGAATGCGTAATAAAACTTTGTTGTTTAAAACTTAAAAGACAAATGCCTAATTATTATACATTCCTTTTGTGTTTAGAAGATGCATCCAAGTAAATGTATTATTGGGAAATTCTATTTCCTTGTTATTTTGGTTAATGGTCAAATGGATTGAGATCCTCTTAATTTGATATTGGATGTCATTTTAATTTTTGACAAAGAGCTTCAAATGCCAGCTTGTCAATTTTTTGGAATTGTGGCACACTAATTATGTGTTATGTAAATTTTGTAGAAGAAAACGAAAACAATAAACAACAGTATTCAAACATGAGAAATGAATTGGATAACGATAACAGAATGACACAAAAAAAACGTAAGATAAAGAGCAGAGATGGCATGAGGAAAGGGTTAGGAGCATGACGAACTAAAGAGAGCTTTGGTTTGCTATAGATAACAGAAGAAAGCAAGCCATAAAAGCCCAGCTAAATTTTCATAAAAAGAAATGATGAAGAGCAGCAGTGGGAGTACAATGAGAGTGAAAGTGGCAATAATAGTGGTGATCATGGGAGGGAAAGGTTTCTTTGGGGCATTGGTGCAAATGATACCCTGCAGAGCGGCGGTTGTGCCCGATCCCACCGAGCGACGCTTGCCTCTGTTCCGGTGTTGCAGCTCCCCGACAAATGCTTCACCAACTTCCAACCCTGTACTTTTCTTATCAGTCTGCGCACCTGCATTTCCTTTTGAAAAATGTTTAAAAAACCGCATTAATAGAAGATTTCAAGGGCCAATTTCCTATAGTTATACTCTAGCCAGTCTTAGTATATACAAACAACAAGGTGGCAACGCAGGATGGGTATGTAGTGGAGAACACAGTTCGAACCCTGCTAAATACGTTTATTGGGAGGGGTAAAGAGAATGTATCTCAACGAAGATAAATACTATAAAAATAATACATGTATTTCTTGTCCTTTAAGTAAATTCTTTTTCTTTTATATATTTAGGTTTTTTCAGCTCACGAATTGTTTTCTTTTTTATGGGAATGTGCAGGTGAAATTTCAAAGTAGAACCGGGAGCGTACCTGATGACAATTGTGAAGTATGTTTCCAAATGGCTACAGCTAGTGACTGGCATTGAATAAGGAGAGTTATAATTATTTGGTGGAATATAGGTCTAGATGTTACTATTTAGCATTTTTATTGTCTTGGTTTCTTTTTTCAACGGATGAATTGTTCTGAATAATGGATACCTTTAATTTCTTCCAATACTTGTGTTGAATTTCCTGTCATCCTTCATCCTTTTTTGACTTCAAGGTGGCCTTATCCGAAATTTACTCTGTTTTAATGCAGCTTTATTGATAGTTAATGATGATTATGAAAAAAAATGTTCTAAGCACATCTTAAATATATGTCATATTGAGTAACAATTACCGGATATAAATAACTCATCGCTGAAGTTGTTCATCCCTAATTTATATTTTGAACTTGCTTGGACAAAAGTGCTCTAAATTTTACAAAGAAAGTATTTTGAATGTCACAAATCTCCAACACGAGAAAAGACCTACAATTGAAAGTTCCATAGTAGTTCAAAAATAATCAATTTATAATTGTTTCATCCAGTAATAAAATTTGCAAAATAAATAGGCCAGGACCTGAAAACCCCAAGTTAATTGTTTTATTATCTATCAAGAACTCATCATTGATAAAGACTGAAGACTTGAGTTTATGGCATAGATTCAAATAACATGTAAAGCAGGGGTGAATTTTTTTCATTGTATTTAATGGAAAGCCATTTTTTTATTAAAAAGTTAAGCTTATTATTCATTAATACAGTATCAACATAGTTCCATACCAAAAACAGCATTCATAATGGTGAAATGAATTCAAATGAGGTAGAATGAATAAATTTGTAATGAATATTGAATACCCATTCTTCAACTATGGGATTTGTTTCCCATGAAATTTTGCTCCTGCTACATCCATTTCCGATTCAGATCAAACACTTAGTTATGGTGGACGAGTCTTCCAATAAAAATTTTTTACATTCACAAAGTTTAAACTTAAAACCTAACTTAAGTGATAGAAGTTATTAGCGCTATTGGAATTTAAAGTCAAAGGTGCAGAATCAAAGTATTTATTAAAATATTGAATAACAATTTATGTCCAACATTAGTAGCCTCACTAGCCTGGATTTCTTACCTCTCTAGAGTCTCTCTAGCTGTTTTTACCGTGAATTGGCCTTAATAGGGATAACTTCAAAAACTATCCCTGAGATTTCGATTTTTTTTAAGAACACTCCTGAGATTTAAAATCCATCAAAAACATTCTCGAGGTTTTCAACCGTTATCAAAATAGGGTTTTTCCATCCAACAACTGTTACTGATGACGTGACATAAGGGCATTTTTGTAAAATTCATATATTTTTACCCATTTACTCATATTCCTCAAACCCCTAATCCAAATACCCTAACACTCAACCCAACACTAACCCATTTGAAACCCTAATCCCTAATCCCCTTACTGCTGGCGTCGTCGCTGGAAAATCACGATTCTGGGGATGACACCAAAAATTCCGGTGAATTGGGTCGGTTCCTCTCTTTCTCTCTCCCCTCTTTCTATCTCTTCCCTTCTCTCTCATCTTTTAGCCAGATATAAATCGGATTTGGTGAAATTCGAAATCAACAAATCTGCGGAGGAGAGGAGTGAATCTCGGCGTAGATGAGAGTGGAGTGAATCTCGAACAGGAGAGGATTTTCCGATTTTGACTGCGCGGTGCTGAGGAGAGGAACCCAACAGTGGAGGATGACGTGATCTGGTATTCTCGGCTACATTGTTCGCGAGAGAGGGGGGTTGTTGGAGTTCCGACGACACTGTTCGCAGGATCTGGAATTTGCCGGCGGATTGAGCGGGGTTGCTGGAGTTACGAGAATGAGAGAAGATCGGCGGTGCAACAGAACGACAGCGCGAGGGGAGGGGCGGGGCGACAGAACGGCGGCGCGAGGGTAGGGGTGGTGAAACGGCCGTCGTCGGTGGCAGAAAAGTAGGGTTAGGTTTTAGGTTGGGGAAGGAAAAGGAATAAGATAAATGGGTAGGTTTGAAATATGGGTAAATGGGTATTAGGGTTGAGGATAATGGGTAAATGGATTATTTGGGTAAAAAGAAAGCATTGACATTTTAGCTCCTTGCCACATCAGCATTTAACTCCCCTTTAACAGAAAATGACGTTTTTTATAACAGTACCAAACTTCAAGTATGTTTGATGAATTTTAAACCTTAAAGATATTTTTAAGAAAAATCAAAACTTCAGGGGTGGTTTTTGAAGTTATCCCTTAAATAAATAAACTTATAAACAATCTTTGTGTTACCAACTTAGGTACTGTACCGTAATGGATACTAGCGGTAGCTTTAAAACCCTAAACGCCATTGCCCCATTTTCTTTCAATTTCCGCTCTAGATCCCTATTCTTGCGTCCCTTCTCCTTGGCTCAATTGAAGACGAGGCATTTCCACTCCTCTCTTTCTTTTTCTCAACGATTCTCCCCTTTCTGTTCTCTCTGTAATACTCCTACCCTTGTATATACTTGGATGTTTTGTGGGTTGTTTTGTTGATTGCTTTGATCTCTTCGATGTAGCTGAATCAGGAAATGGAAACTGTTTGCCCCATGGAGCGGGTGAGGCTGTCAATGAAGTCTCGCGAAATAAGCTTCTTCAAGTTGTATTAGTCTCTCCTCAGGTAATGCATTCCGTTAGTTTCAACTCCAGAAATTGTGCTCTTTTGAAAATTCTGTGTTATTTTACCTTGATTGGGTATGTGTAGTGGTGAAATGAAACTTGGCTTTGCTTAGTAACACGAATTGCATTGGTTGAAAGTTGTATGAGATTGAACTCTTTGATTTCTGTTTCGTCTTCTAGTTGAAATGGGTCTTGTTTAGTTCGTTTAGGATTTTGCATTCCTATTGTCTTTAATTCCCATTGTTATCCAACGAAGCAGTTCCACTTTGTTGACTGATACATTAGCAGCTATTCAGTATTCACAATTTTATGAGTTCCAATGAACCAATAAATAGAAAACATTAGTAGGCCATATTGTCTGATTGGAGAAATTGCAACTAAAATATGTTCATATGGAGCAGTTCATAAACAATTTATAGGATTATAAGAATCCAATAATTTGCTGAAGTGGCAGTCAAATTTAGCAAAGCCTTTTTTTTAACTTTTCACTTGGAAGGGTTTACTCATTAGAATACTGTAGTGTTTTATGCGAAAGGCCTTCCACTTCCAACACTTGTCATATAGGATACATGAATATTATTTAATCAAACTGTAAACTTCATGGAAAGTATCAGAAAGATAAATGCAGAACTGGAGAAACAAAAAAGAAGCTATGAAATGATTCTGGAGCATTATTGCTAGTTTAATGTCTTTTCCATATAATATAATTTTTATTTCCAAGTAATCGATAGAAATGGTTTTGAAATTCCCTTGTAGGCGATGCTAACTAATGCGTAAACTATTCTTTAGTTGATCATTTATTATTTACTACTTAATGAAACTAATCCAATGAATGATGGACATTCTTAATTTTCCCTAAATTTCTGAATCTTTATTTTTCAAACCAAATTTTCTTTTGGACATGTAACCTTATTTTGTAAAACATCAAATTTTTCTCCTGCAGATTCCGGGAAACACTGGTTGCATTGCCAGAACATGTGCTGCATCAGCAGTTGGGCTACACTTAGTTGGGGTAAATATTGCGAATCGCAACTTTGTTTTTTTTTTCTGTCCTATTGATTATGCTATTAGTTTAACAGACGAGACAATTCTTTATTCAATTTTTGAACTCATCATGATAATTGGTAACATTTTCCATTTGTTATAATCTTTGCTTTTAAGCCCTTAGGTTTCCAAGTTGATGATACAAAACTCAAGCGTGCTGGACTCGATTACTGGCCGTATCCTTCCATTTATGTGGAAGATTTATTTGCTGCATTTTGACTATAAGTCTGTAACTATACCAAGTTGAGATATCTATTTGGGCTTTTGCCTCTTATTTTGGTTTCTGTTTCAAAATTTACTTTCTTAGATATGTTGTTGTAAAAGTTCACGATTCATGGGCAGAGTTTCGAAACTACTTCAGGCAACAGGTAATTCTTGGAACTAATACTGGTGTTTTGATGTCTGATTGATTGTTGTCTTATGTGAGCAAATATTCCTTTCGAACCTCCTATTCAGGATGGCAATAAGCGTTTGCTTGCTTTTACTAAAAGAGGAACAACAACTCACTCTGTATGTTTGCCTACTTCTAAATCTGGCTCTGTTGTTTTTGATAAACTTATTTATGCTGCTGATTGCTGATAGAATCCTTTAGCATCATATAGCTCTGATACTTTATGCGAATATTATCCTTCATTTCATGTTTTTAGGCCCCTTTCTTTTCAACTTATTGGAGGGTGACAGAATTGAATTGAATTGAACTTAACTGAATTCTTAATTATTTTCTGAAAATTATTCAGAACTTATTGACACTTATATCAAACTGACAAACCCATTGAAACTTATTGAAATTCAAATTTATTGTAATATTGTTAAAACTTATAAGCTTACTTGAAACTTATTTTAATAATATTGAAATTTATTCTCAAACTTATTGAATACGAACTTTACTGAAATTTGTCGAATAATACAACACTTAATTGAACTAAACTGAACTGAGTGAAAAATAAGTTGAGAAGAAGAGAGCCTTAGTATCATCAAGCTTTAGAATATTAACAATCTTGTAAAGTGAATATGAATGTGCTTATAGAGAGTGTTGTACCCAAAGTATATCTATTCGAAAATGAAATAGGGACTAATGTAATGCTAAAACTCTAATTAGACCTGCATATATAGTCTATTACAGTTCGAGTTTCTCAACAGCTTTGTAGTGATTTTATCCAGTAAAAAATGCAACCTACACGTTACATGTTTGTACCTACTGAGCTCCTAAATTTCAACATCATTACATTAGGCTGTTAAAACTTTATCCGTACCTGGGAGTTATCTTTATACTCGGTCACGGTTTTCTGCCTCCACTCTGAAATTCTATCGTAGGCTCCTTCAACTTCTTTTGCAAACCTCTTCTGACTGCCTATGCAGTTTATAATTTGGAGTCCTAAATATGCTGCTTTGTCCATTTGTTCGAGCTGGGATTTGGGTTAACAATGTCTGCATTAATTTAGTTGGCCAGAGATTTCAAGGTTCCACTTGAATTATGTTTTGATGATGCAATGTATATTAATGTAAGCAGGAGTTCTCGTATCAGAGAGGAGACTATCTAGTATTTGGGTCGGAAACGAGTGGCCTACCTCCAGAAGCATTGGAGGACTGTAAAAGCAAGTCATATGGGGATGGGACCCTTCGAATTCCCATGATTGAAACTTACGTTAGATGTCTGAATCTTTCCGTGAGTGTTGGCATTGCGTTATATGAAGCTTCCAGGCAGTTGAACTACGAGCAGCTTGCATTCCCTTCTCAAACTTGTACTAATGGCCACCAATCTGTTATCACTGAGGACATCTTTGCTTGATTTCTTGGTGTATTATTCTTTTTTACTGACTTAGTATTTGTAACCAATCATTTTTGGCCTTGTAATAAGGGTTTAGTGCAAATTACTCCACTGCCCTGTTGTTGTACCATTGGAGTCTTGTATTGAATCCCTTGCCAACTATGGAGTTTGAGTTCCATTACAGCATTTATTCTCAAATTCCGATTGGGTCTGTTTGGCATTGCTGTTAGAGCTGCTGTTCCTAAAAGTTGGTATCACAAACTTTTCATATAACATCATTTTTTTTTTATTTTAACAATGCATTTTGATCTTTTATATAAAAAATTTGAGAACTGTCAAAACAGTTTTTTAAAAAATCATAATCTGTTGCTTTTAGGGAAAGCTTCAAAATGGAACTTTCAGGGAAAACAGTTTGGGAAAGCAATCCTAAACAGAGCAGGCCTGTTTGGGGTTGTTTTCCCAAGCTGCTTTCCCTAAAAGCTTCATTTTAAAACTTTCCCTAAAAGCAGCAACTTATAGTTTGGGAAAGCTGTTTTGACAGTTCTCAACTTTTTCATATAAATGATCAAAATGCACTGTCAAAATCGAAAAAATGATGTTATATGAAAAGTTTGTGATACCAGCTTTTTGGGACAACAGCTCTGACAACAATACCACACAGTAAATAGATTATAAATGAATCAATGACGTACTCCAACTTATCTCAAACAATTAGCCCCGGCTTTTTGTAAACGATTTTGAAGGCCCCTCAATTGTTAAAAAATGCGTATTGTATCTTTCTAACCACCACATACCAACTTTTAATGATAGAATTAGCTTGAACAACATGTTGGCAGAGCTGTTGCCCCTAAAAGTTGGCATCACAAACTTTTCATATAACATTATTTTTTTATTTTAACAGTGCATTTTGGTTCTTTATATCAAAAAATTGAGAACTGTTAAAAGAGCTTTCCCAAAACTATAATCTGCTACTTTTAGAAAAAAAACTTCAAAATGAAACTTTTTGAAAAAGCAGCTTGGGAAAAGCAGTCCCAAACATGCCCTTAATCTAAAAGAAATTATTGTAAAACCATCGGATAATTAAATGAATATTCCTTGCATGAATATTATGTTTACAATGCTTAAATTTTCTAGTATTTATTAATTAGATTACACTTTCTCTCTTTTAAAAAGAATCAAGATTGAGTCGTTGTATCACAAGCAATGTTTAACTTATACTTAATAATCAAGACCTGATAAACTTATCTCTAAACGTCAAATTTATCTCCTGAATTCTGAAGTGTATCAAGTAACTCCTTAAATATTTGCTCTCTTCAACTTTGAAAATACTCTACTTTGCCTTATGAATACCATACATCAACTTTTAGTTAAAGAGAGAAATGACATCTTTAAAAAGTCAAGTCGACTAAAACCTAATATATAATACTTAGTGGACACATTGATGCATTGACAAACTCGTGCATGCCTACAAGTTCATGAGATTTTTTAAGACACTTCAAGGTTCAGGGGACAAAGGGTATATGGATGTTTCAGGATAAGTTCAGGGGTTTAAGTCATTAATTACAAGGAAATGTGAACTATAATAGTTAATGTATGAAAGCAAGTATAATTTTTGTAAAATTTTATTGTATGGCAAATAGTCACCAGAAACAACCTTCGTCAACATGAGTGCGAAATGGTAGAACGAAATTCATCAAACACTAGGAGATAAATTCCTGAAATTGCACCCGAAATTTTATTCTAAAGTTCGAAAACCTGGGACAATAAATATTTCAATCATTTTTACGAAAGGAATGGCCATAATAGTGAGATAACTGTAATTATGAAGGACAATGGCAAATTTGTTTTTCACTCAAGAAAAGCTAGTGTATCACAGTTAAATTTGTTTTATTTTCAAGCTTTACATTGCTAAAATTTAAAAAGAAAATAAAAATAGTAATGATTAACAGAGGGATTTTATAATTTGGAAATAATGATGTTAATAAAGATTTTGATGGGGTTACAATTTTTTATACTTGGCAACGTCAACTTCACAACGAACGCTTTGCTTATTGGGTTACCTTTTTCGCGTATCTTTGCATGTGCTTTCCACTTGCATTGCTCTCTTCTTTGCATCCCAATCAATTTCACATCTACGAATTATAATCTTTCCATTTGCCAAAATGATCGATAATTATTGTTATTCATGAGGAAAATATTAGCATATGCTCTGTTTTCTAAATACATTGATGGAAGATATATGGGGATATTGTATTGAAGAATGATGAATGATTAATGAGGTGCATCCAGTGCATGTGTTTTCCAATAATTTAGGTCTATCATTCAATTAAGTTCTTGTGAAGAATAATTGAAGCATTAAACCATCAATATTACATATAGAATAGAAAGGCAAAATATGACTGACTATATCGACCAATAATTTCGAATGTTATATTTTATGCATGGTAAGAATTTTGATTTTATACCTCAAGACATATGGTCCATTTGGAAGTGATTCATAAAACAATTCAATAAATGGAATTACCAAAATTAAAGCTTTTCCATGTGTTCGGTAATTTATGTATTTTTTGGAGTATCTTGAATGCACTAATTATACATGTTTAATTTTATATTGCATTCGCATGTTACGCACTTATGCTAATTACACTTGCTTTTCCAAGTAACTTGACCAATGTTCCAAAAAGTTCTTCCCTGTGCTTTGTTTTTATGAAACCGTTTTGGATTACTTTTCTAATTATTGTCTCAACAAGTTTTTCTTAAGAACTTTTTTTAAAATAATAGATTTTGATTGTGGAACACATTTATCCATTCATCATGATGTTTCAGTTTATGTTTCTATCTATTATTTGGATATACTAAGAAAGATGTACGGTCTAATGAGATTACTACATACAATATATTTACTTATGGATGGGGCAAGCTCTTCTATTCCGGTCCATGCTTTCTCTTGGCTATATGGTTTGTCCGGGGGAGAAATCGATCCTCAAGAAATAGTGAATGACCTTATCAATACTTAATTAAGTTAAATTTTGTTTGGCTTTTCGAAAGTGAAATATATTGTTCAGTGGCGGATGTGAACATGCGAATGTTGCCAGATTGTGGAAACGTGCTCACTGGTTTTAGACCAAGTTCGACCTCTTTTGAAGCCTTGTGTTTTAGGAGTCGCCACTTAATTAAATTATTACAGGTCAATTAAGAAAACCCTAAAGTGTAACCAGAGAAAGGGTTCGGGGAATATGTCATGATTTTTGTTTGGACTAAACTTAATGCAGG
>CAOJBJ013403133.1:0-14747 GCA_948291685.1 Euphorbia celastroides | reverse complement strand
TATGAACCAAGGCAGCCTTCCTTTGAAGATGTGATGATGGAGTTTATGGAGCAAATACAAGCCTCAATTAATAACTTGGAGACAAAGATTGCCCAGTTGACTGTCTTAACCAGGCCTGAGGAAGTCTTCCCAAGTACCATTTGTGGGTAGCAATTTCGGGTTGTGAAAGGATAAACTGAGGTTTTTGGAATGACATTTGGGATTCTTGGTTCAGAAACTGAGGTTGTTGGTATGATAGAGGAGGTTGTTGTGAAAGATTGTACACTTGTTGTTTCAACTCCTCATTTTCCTTTAAAAGAGCTTGGACAACCTTAGATTCTGGAAAGTTTAAGGTTTTCTCCGAATGCCATTTGTTGGTTGTGTCCACCACTTTCTCAATGAGGGAAAAAATCTCCTCGGGATCAAGATATTCAAGGTCACCATTGGCTATGGTTTCCAATCAAAGTTTATGCTCATCGGTTATCTCATTATAGAAAATTTGCATTTGCATCCACAAGGGTAAACCATGGTTTGGTACCTTTCGCAAGGATTCCTTGAATCTCTCCCAAGCTTGCTGGAATGTCTCGTTGGCAGACTGTGAAAATCTAGAAATCTCGTTTCTCAGCTGGACAACCTTGGATCATGGGAAGTATTTTGTCAAGAATGTCTCGGCCATCTCCTTCCAACTTATGATTGAAGCTCGTTGCAATGACTTGAAGCACAATCTTGCCTTATCCTGCAATGAGAAAGGGAACAACTTTAACCTAACCACTTCACTAGAAATACCATGAGAATAAAATAGATTGCATAATTCAAGAAAATCATAAAGATGGTCATTAGGGTCCTCATCCGATAATCCATGGAATTGAACACTTGATTGCACTAATTTGATCATGGAAGCCTTGATTTCAACAAGATTTTCTCCTTCTTCTGGTATCATAATGCAAGACATGTGTCCCAATGAGGAAGGTTGCAAGTACTCCTTGAGCTTTGGAAGGCAGGTTGTACGCTCTGCCATGGGAGAATCTGTCTGCTCAACTAGCCTACTGCTTGTCCACAAGTTTACTGGAAGGTCTTCCAGCAATCTTCCTTTGTCATCAGGTTGTCTAGAACAAGGCACTACACACAAGCTGAACAAACAAGATTAAACGCACCAATCTACAGCTAAATTTACAAACTTTTCAACGTTGCTCCCCGGCAACGGCGCCAAAAACTTGTTGCTCTCGAAATGTACGCCTAGCAAGTGCACTGGGTTTTGTTATAGCAAGGGTGAGTACAAGTGTCGTATTCCCACAAGGAGTAATTGTGAATAGAAAGTGAGAATAGCTAATGAGACTGGTGGTAAATGGTTCTAATTAATTTAAAAGGTGGCTGGGTGAATAACTACTCTAAAGTGTATAAAAGTAAGGATTTCCTAAGTTAAGGTAACAAAGACTGCAAAGAACGCACAAGGACAACCTTCCAGTTACTATCACTAGGTTACTTGATTTTCTACTTGTGAATTGGTTAAATGAGATGATTTAGCTCTCTATCCAAGAATTCCTTACTTCCTCTCAGCCTAGTAAGGTTTTAGAGTCATACATATATCTCCCCTAGGTCTCCACATGCATTTCTCTAATCATTAAGCAAGAGTTACTATGAAGGTAGTAGGCTAACGAGTTCTGCAATCTCCCTTAGTTCTCAAGCAAAACAAGTGTCAATGTTGGGTTTCCATTCTATCCAATCTTCCCTAGGCCTCAAGGACAAAACTAAAACATGAATGTGATCAAGATTCATACATTAAAGCACAACATCAACAATCGTACACACTTAACATTCGCAAGCATATATCAAAGCAAACCTGTGACAGCAACCTTACAAGGTCGCCTCCTGCTAAAGATTACCGTATCATGGACTGGAAAAGCTTCGAATGTCCATTAATGGAGAAATGAGTTTTACAGAAAACCTCACCTCCCCTAATGGGGGTGATCCCTGAAATTGAAGAGGGAGAGGTTCTATATACCTCCCCAAATATCTAACCTCTTTTTCCCTCCTTTTTGTACCAAAAATCAGCAACTTTCCCTCCTTTGTGTGCTGCAACCTTGCTGAAGCCAATTAACTGCAATATTCTAATTATGCTCATTAAAAACTAATTTTTGCTGGCCAATTATCAACATATATAACAAAATAATTGCTACAAATTATGCCCATCAGTGTTCGATAAAATGTTCAAGAAAGTTGTGAACGCCACGTGGCCAATATCGACAGCCTCGGAGCTCTTGCACTTCTCTCGCAGAAACCCGAGCATCTCCTACACTTTTTACTGCCGGAGATTCTGCGTTTCCTCGAGCTTTTTAACGCTGAAAAACTCAGCGGCCATCACTTTTCTGAGGCTCCGCCATTTGTCGTCTAGGGCCAGCAGAAACGCCACCGAGACCTTGTGGTGGTCACGCGCGCGTGCAGCGTCTGGGATTGTGCGGCCGGACAAGAGATGGTCGTGTTTTTGCAGCACTTCTTTGGCAAGTTCGGGGGAGGAGACAACTATTGTTGTTATGTGTCCTAATCTGAGGGTCATTAGAGGTCCGAATTTTTTGGATAGATTTGTGAGTGAACGGTGGGGGGTTTTGCCCATTTCTGGTATGTTTCCGATGACCGGAAAAGGCCTCGGACCTGGTGGGAGTTTGATGGTATTTTTCTAGGAGGGTTTTGGGTTTAGAAACATGGATGAGTATTGGCAACAATATGGTAAGTAGAAGAACCAAACTAAGATAATCCATAGTTGCCTCTTTCTTTCTCTGAGAATTCCTTGTTTAATTTTGTTTTGAAGAAAATAATTCTTATAGCAATTAGGTTTTGATTTTTTATCATCTTCTTCCAAACTAGTGAGACACACTTTTAAAGTTTTGATAGAATAAAGGCTTAATGTATCGGGATCTCCCTGAACTTGTTCATTTTTTTCCAGCTCCCATGAATTTTCTAAAGTTTCTCTTGCCCCCCTTAACTTTCTAAAAGTTTATCTCGCCCCCTTTAAAAACTTTCGAAAGTTTCTCTCATCTCATTAGGTGTCATGTGTCAACTTTTGATTGGATGCTATGTTTGAAAAGTCAAACCAGTCAGAAGTCGACACGTGACACCTAAGAAGGTGAGAGAAACTTTTAAAAGTTTTTGAAGGAGATAAGAGAAACTTTTAGAAAGTTCAGAGGGGCGAGAGAAACTTTTGAAAGTTTAGGGGGTCCAGATACATTTAGCCTAGAATAAAAGATTATCGTATCCAACAATACACTCATTCATGATAATTAATTTGAAAAGTGTATGATTAACTAAATCTAAAATTGATTCAAAATGTCATAGAAAAGTCTACAATTCGCCACTTTCAAATATTAAGGGAAAGGTCTAGAACTCAAAGGATTCATTCAATTAGCGACAACACATGCGTTTAACACATGACTCCTCGTACTTCCTTCGATTATTTTGTAAAATACGTTATTAAACAATAATATGTGATGCTTTATGAGTTATTAGGATTAGTGACGGAGGCAGGATTGAAGTTAGGATGGGGCATTCCGATATAAAACCGTCAACTTCCGGATATATTTTCCACCTAATAAATAAATTTGAACTAGACATCTAATAAATTTTTGGGTGGCAATTTACCAAAAATTTTGAAATTTGAGGGTAAAGTATGTATTTGGTCCTTCACTTGTAAAAGAAAATAAATCAAATAAACAAACTCACCATCAGCAAATGCTTCATGTGATCAAGACTAAGACTTTCTCTTGTCATATTGAGTAGCAAATCAAGTATATCATTCCTTTTTTCCTCATCTGCAACGGCCAAAGGTTTCCTTTGCAATCTCTCAGCTACAATTCCATCAAACAACTCCACCAATTTCCCGTAGCAACGCTTTGTTCTTCTGTAAATCCCCTGCGGATCGAAAACTCGAAGCACCGGAAAATAGTCTGCAAGATTCGGCAATCCATTATCTTCCATTATCCCAACAATCGCATCATAAAACTCAAGCGAAGCACCCGAATGTAGTTAGCCAAATCAACAGAAAAATTGCTGTCGACAAGAGGTTGAAGATAGTTTTAAATGCAACTTGGCCGACATCAATAGCTTGAGATTTCTCGCAATTTTCTCGCACAAAATCTAACATTTCTTGAACTTTTTTTCCGCCGGAGATTTTGGGTTTCTTTCATCTTTTTTGGGCTGAAAAGTTCGGTGGCCATCACTTTTCTGAGGCTCCGCCAGTGCTCCGCCGCCGGCACCCACGCCACCGAGAGCTTGTTGTGGTGGTGGGCGTGGGCAGAGTGGGGGACGGGGCGGCCGGAGAGGGCTTGGTCGTGTTTTTGCAGCGTTTCCTTGCCGAACTCCGGCGAGGTTATGACGATGGAAGTTATTCTTCCTAATTTGAGGGACATTAAAGGTCCGAACTTTTTTGAGAGTTTGGCGAGGGATTGGTGGGGGGTTTTTGCCGAGTTCTAGGATGTTTCCGATGACCGGAAACGGTCTGGGGCCCGGCGGCAGAGGAGGGGAACTCCGGCGGAGAGAGGTGAATCGGAAAACATGGGTGAAGATTGCTAGTGTGAGGGAAAGGAGTAGTAGAGAGGTGAGGTAATAATCCATTGGCTCTCTTTGTTATGGTTGTGTAATAACTGGATAATTTATAGATCACTAATAATGAGATCTTGCGCGTGTCGAAATTTTGTGGGAGGTCGTTGTGTCTTGTCACTAGCAGTACTTGTCAGCAGTACGTACTTTATCTCATTGTATGGTTTGGTACTCTTTTGGCCTCTCGTAGGCTTTAAAGTCCAATTTGTAGTTTAAAAAAGCCGAAAACGATAGTAAACTATACCTAAAAAGCAAACAGCTTTTTTGTTAGTTGGAAAAATTGAGAAGTTGACAACTTGGCACCAAAGTCAATCAACAGTAAAACTAAAACCAATCAATCAACTTCATTTATTTTTAACCTTTTATTCAATGAGATAATTCATAATTTATAAAAATATGAGTGATTTAGAGAAGCCGACATCAAACGTGCCTCTCCACACCCTAATTGCAAATGTAGACAAATTCACATTCAAACATGTGTGTTTATGTAGATACTTCTTTGCTTATTGCTGTTATACCTTGATTAGGGGAACTTTTGTTCATCAGGTTCCGATATTTCGCCTTCCACTCTGTATTCTAAAATACTAGGTTTGAGTTTGATTCTACTAACAAATACAACTCTCTGATCATTTCCACTTCCAAATGCGGTGGAAAAGAGAGGCCTAACGAGCCCTAAGAAAATAGTTTAAAACCCAAAAATGACTCATTTCCTCTTTTTAGATAGTTAAATGGTTGTATCGGTTAAATTGATAAGACGAATATCTTCCATCTATCACTATACAAGTCTAGTTTTCTCCATTCATTTCAATCTTATACTAGTTCTATATCATATTAGTGTGATAAGTACAATTATGTCATATTTATATTTATCACAGATACACCACGATCTAAGAGCTCTTACTTTAAATTATTCTTTCGACTATAATTTTATATACCGTTTTCAGAAGATTAAAGCAAAGTTTTGAAAGCCCATCGGACCTGAACATCTCGATCAATTAGGTTGGTATTTTTGAAGAGATCTCGAATTTTATATAATTAGCATCGCCCCCATTAAAAATAACTACTCCAAACACAATCTAATAGTATATCTAAAAGGATTTGGATTCTCTAAAGTTCAAACTCTCTAAAGTTGTAAAGTTGAGACAATATCACAAATCCTAATTAAAAAGGGTCAATTGAACTCATTTTTTCTAGGATTAAGATTCTCTAAATTACTTTATTCTAAAATTAGAGAGAGATGAGAACAAAACTAGTATGAACGAAGATTTTTAGGAAAATGTGTATTTAATCATAGTCATCCAAAATTAAATGCATGGGTGGGATTCACCTAAATGCACTCTAAAATTATTTTTGAACTTTACAAAATCCTAATTTTTTTCTAACACTATTGTGTAAATAAATAAATTCCTTCACACAAATCAACTACCTAAATTAGATATTTGTAGCTACTTTATAATTCGATGCCTTTTTATTTACACCAAGGAAATACCACATTATGTTTTAGTTGTCCAGACATTATCATTAACTCTTAATACAAACAATAAAATTCACCTGATTAAATTCATATAATCCCATAAATAGCATTATGTAAAAAGATATAGACGCATACGATAAGTTAACTCTCTAAAAGGCAACCATTAATTGCATTAAAGACAAGGAACAGCTAGTAGAGGCTTAGCTTTAGATAATGCCAAGCCAAACTTTTCGGTCATATCCAATTCACTTGGTTTAATTCCCTCTTCTAACTTCCAGTCAAACGAGTGGATCAGAGAAGCCAACATCAGATGCACCATTCGGTGTGCCAATGGCATACCCGAGCATATTCTTCTTCCAGCGCCAAACGGTATAAGCTCGAAATCTCTTCCCTTCACATCGATTTTGCTCTCCAAAAACCGTACTGGCTCAAACTTTTCGGGGTTCTTCCATATGTTTTCATCTCTTCCAATTGCCCATACGTTGACAAGAATTTGTGCATCTTTTGGTATATTGAACCCTCCAATCTCTACCTCATGTTCGGCTTTATGTGGCACCAAAAATGGGCCCGCTGGATGCAGTCTGAAAATTTCTTTGACCGTTGCTTGTAGATAAGGCAACTTGAACATCTCACTTTCCGAAATTGCTCAATTCGCTTCAGTTCATTCTTGAGTTTTGCTAGTTTTTCAGGGTTTCGAATCAGTTCTGCCATTCCTCATTCTAATGTTTTAGCCGTTGTGCCCGTTGCAGCGATGAAAACATCCTACACGATAGACATAGCTTGACATTATTTAACTATTCACATAACTCGAATAGTACAACACTTATAGTCATAACATGACATTATTTAACTTTTCACATTACTCGAATAGTACGACACTGTAGTCATAACTTGACATTATTTAACTTTTCACATCACTCAGCATAGGGATACGGGTGCAACCAAGATTCACTTTGGCTCAATGTAAAATTTACACCCTCAAAATGGAAATTTTGTGAATTTTTACACTAAATTTCAATATATTCCACATAAAACTATCAACCTAGTAAAAGAGCATGTGTTTGCACCCCACATGTCATGCATCATACTCTGGTCTTACACCTTTGAAAATCATTCAAAAGCTGACGAGTAATATTTTAAAGTTTGATGCATTTCGGCCAAGTTTACACAACTACAAGAAGCACAAGTTAAAATTTTGGTAGGCAATTTACCGAAAATTTCGAGACTCGAGGGACAAAGTATGCATTTTTTTTTTCACTTATAAAAGCAAATGAATCCAATAAACAAACTCACCATTAGCAAATGCTTCATGTCATCAAGGCTAAGACTTTCTCTTGTTAGATTAAGAAGCACATCAAGTATATCCTGCCTTTTTCCCTCATCTGCAACGGCCGAAAATTTCCGTTGCAACCTCTCAGCTACAATTACGTCAAACAATTCCAGCAATTTCCCGTAATAACCCTTTGCTCTTCTGTAAATCCCCTGCGGATCGAAAACCCGAAGCACCGGAAAATAGTCTGCAACATTCCGCAATCCATTCACTTCCAAAATCCCAACAATCGCATCATAAAACTCAAGCAAAATGCAGTTTCTAACATTTGCTGCACTTTTTGGTGCCGGAGATTTTGGGTTTCTTCCATCTTTTTAGGGCCGAAAAGTTCGGTGGCCATCACTTTTCTGAGGCTCCGCCAGTGCTCCGCCGCCGGCACCCACGCCACCGAGAACTTGTGGTGGTCGTGGGGGCGGGCGGAGTCGGGGACGAGGCGGCCGGAGAGCGCCTGGTCTTGTTTTTGCAGCGCTTCTTTGGCGAACTCCGGCGAGGTTATGACTATGGAAGTTATTCTTCCCAATTTGAGGGACATTAAAGGCCCGAACTTTTTTGAGAGTTTGGCGAGAGATTGGTGGGGATTTTCGCCAAGTTCGAGGAAGTTTCCGATTACCGGAAACCACCGTGGGCCCGGCGGCAGGGGAGGGGAACTCCGGCGGAGAGAGGTGAATTTGAGAATTTGGGTGAAGATTGCTAATGTAAAGGAAAGGAGGAGCAGAGAGGTGAGGTAATCCATTGGCTATCTTTGTTGTGTTTATCTAATAATTGGTTTGATGCTTATACTATTGGATTATTTATAGATCACTTAGTGGAGAAATTATATTAAACTTTCAAATTGTTAGGTGTAAAAAAATTTTCTTATATAAATAGTTTCTTTTTTATTTTTAATTATATTTTTAATCAATAAAAAAATACACATGTTATTTTATTTATGAAAGAAGTTTTTTACATCTAATAATTCCGAGAATTTAATATAAAATCTTCGCTTAGTGGACGTTTGGTTACTTTCTTAAATTGTTTTTTTTAAAAGATTTATTTTGAAAGGATTTTTTAAAAAACAATAGATTATAGTTTTAAAAAAGTTATTTTAACAGTTTTCAATTTTCTAATATAAATTATCAAAATGCACTGCAAAAAATAATGTTATAAAAAACGTTTATGATAATAATTTTCAGGACATAAGTTTTGATAGCAATATCAAAACGGATCTTTATAAAACCACGCTGGTAGAAGTTATAAATTGCGATAACGTCAGTTGTATTGGAACTTATTTGACGAGATGAAAAGCCAACACGTTGCACAAGTGGACAGCTAGCAAAAAAAATTATTTTGTTTTTGTTTGAGTTTTGCGTAAAGAACTTTATTTTCCAATTTTTCATAAAATAATAAATTTCGTTTTGAAAAGAGATAACGTTTTGACTCTGAATAGTTAGTTACGATCCAAAACATGTTATTTATGTCGATAATATGCGATTGTAGTGAAAATTAGTGAGGCTTTTGAAGTAGTAAAGCAGTCAAAGGATCTTAAACATGTCCTATTTTCGGTTTGAAATAGAGATATCTACGGTGAATATGTGAGGTTTTATTAACTAATATGAGATGATAAATCTCACGAAAATTTGGGACAATGTCAGTTTTCTTTCTGTAGTGGTAGGTTTTTGTTTGAATGCCCATTTAATGTTCACACAGGAAGAAATAATAATCTTCAACCTCTTTAATTATAAATATTTAAAGATAATTTAATTTTGAATTTTTTAAGTAACTTGTGAATGATATAAATATTATAAAAATATTGAGGAGTTGAGTAAAGTAAAATTAAATTTGGTTGGCAAAACAAATTTGTCCTTGATTTCCTTAACAGTTTCTTTGTTATAAAATCAAATACATTATTAAATATTTGAAACTTGCATCTAATGATGTAAACCACACAAACTATGACCAATTTTATTAAATTCGATTCTATGGTACGAGATACTTTGAGATTATGAACAATCATGTCGTTCGCCAAATCCTAATATAACATTAAGTTGAAAATCACTGAAATTCCACAATTTTTTTTTAAAAAATTCAATCCTCCATACACACAACATGTACATTTTCTTCTAGTCGGTTTGGTATTGTTTTCAGGACTTATATTCCTAAAAGTTGGTATTTCAAACTTTTTATATAATATCATATTTTTTTATTTTGATAGTGCATTTTAATTATTTATATAAAAAAGTTGAGAATCATCAAATCAACTTTCTCAACACTATAATTTACTGCTTTTAGGAAAAATTTTAAAATGAAGTTTTCAGAAAAAACATATCGAAAAAAATAATTCTAAACAGACCTTTCATGTGAATCAATGGGCAGTTATACAAATGACTAACTCGGAAAATGACACTTGAAAAGAACCGAAGCCCCACAAGTACCACAACCACACAAATTTATGATTTAGGGTTGTTGTTTGGACACAAATTTGTCAAATTATTGTGTTGCTTTCCTAACATAAAAGGTTAATTAGTAATAGCTATTTTGGAATTGCTTTTAAATTTCATCCAAATTTTGTGAGATAAGTTTTTGTGCGACAATATCTTTTTAGTTCGAGACGGCAATATGTACTTATTTTTTTGAAAAAAAGCTTGGCGAACTATTCTGCAGTACGTTTTTCGTATAATTGTAAAAATTTTTGCTAAATTTTCTTTTGAGGCTGGATCACGGTTAATGCTCTTTACTCATTCATAAAAATGTACATAAGATACTTGTGATTATTTTCTTTTACACATTAAATCTGTCTTGTTATTTGTCAATTTAATATAAGATGAAGTTTTCTAGATGAACAACGGAAATGTGTCTCCAAATTTGACATTGTGGCTAATGGAAATTTCACAATATTTCTGACGTTTAAATTAGTGTAAAATCAATCTTCAAATATACATGTTTTCATGAGTGTAGGTTTTTGTCGGTTACCACTTCTGTCAATTATTTCGAGTTCTGTAAGTCATAGTTTTGACTTTTTTTTTGGGATATGTATACCCTTTATTTTCATGTTGAAAATAATATTTTATACTCATGTCATTCTCTAAGAAAATTTTGCACACTTAAAATTTATACAATTTAAAATAAACATATAAGCAAACATGATATAAAAATAAAACTTTATCCTTTGCAACTTTTTTTGGCTTATTTGTAAAAATATAATAATTTGACTTCATTTTACAAGTAAGAAAAACTATAAAGGCTTTTCCTAAGTTTGCCTTATAACAATTTTTATTCAAACTCGTGTAAAACTTGTTTTGCACTCTTCACATGCTTTTGTTCTCACAATCAAGTGCACTAAATTTTTATAATCATAAAATTTCCAAAATCATATGCATGTTTCCTTTTATCACACTGGCCTCCAAAAATAATTAAAAGAATGGTTTGAAAATTACATTAATAGACTTATATAATATGATAAACTAGGAAGTATATTAATAAAGAGTTTTAATACTAATAATTCACCGCAACTTTTGATAATTTCATTTTAGAAATGTTTCTCTATAAAAAGACGTCTTAATTTACACAAATATATTGAATATAAAATTTTAAGTTGTAAACAATACATCGAGTCAATTATATAAATCTCATGCATATCATACAATGCCTATTTTTTTATTCACTTTAGAATTGAAACAAAAATTGATTCATATGCATAGGTTACTTGTTTCTCTCGTGTCACTATTCGGCATTCGGTCTAGTGTCTGATTAATCTAAATTCGAATGTTGTAAAAAGTCATATATGAACTACTCCAATCCAATTTACTTCGTCTTATCATATTTGTAAGATAAAAATTATCACTTCAAATAATGTTGAACACTGTAAAACTAACGCAAACTCGTTTTATTTGTTGGCAAAAAATGTAACATAATTCTTTTTTTTATGTGCTTAGCCCAATTGCCCTTGATTTTGTTCTTTATAACTTCACTAATTGTAATAGAGTACTAAGAAATTACTACTTTAACTAAAACGACCAGATATACAAAATTGAATTTATATAGTCAAGCGAGTTACCGATATAGAAAGTTAAATAAATTTCTTTTTTTTGATAATAACCACAGGTATTTCGAACCTATCTTTGGCGGGATCCGACTAATTCTGCTTGACCCGGTTACGAATTAAGATTTAAGTCTCCCAGCGAGTAGTGGAGTTCGAACCCGTATAAATAAATTAGCGTATAATGCACTATCTCGATTCACAAGCAAACCATAACGTGCAATAGAGAAAAAGTGGAACGTAGTAACCATACACATGCCTAAACTTATCCAAAACAGGAATAAGCATACACCCAATCCGAACAATATCAGCAACGCGCCATAACCCAAACAAGACAATCCAATGAAAATAGAAGAGATATTTTGGTATCTGCCCCACCCAGATCTGACCTGAGCCGGTATATAATGAGTCGGAGTTGAACTCAAGTCTTTTTATACAGTTCGGCCCGAACTCAAATCAGTAAAAGCCTGAAATATTATGTGTCAGAGTTGATTTTTGCATAAATATTTGAAATTATTTGAACAATAATAATTTTATTTATTATATATATTCATATAGTACACTTAATAACTATTTTATATTCTTATATTTTAATATATAAAAATTTTAAAATTTAATAAAAAAGTACTCTCTAAAAATAAAAAGAAAAGTTAAAAAAATATGACGAAATTATACGTAAAATCGAAATATAAGTACTTAACATCCGTATTTTTATTTTTATTTATATAAATATATTTTAAAATAAAAGTACTTAAGCTTTCAGCTGAGCTTTATAATGACTTTCTAAACTAGATCCGAACACAATCCGAAAACAAAATTTTTTAAAGAAATGAGCGGAGCTAAGCTTGGGTTAATTAAAACCCGATTAAGTTGGATCCAAATAAAGCCCGGCCCCCCTAATAGATATTTCCGAAGGGAAAGAAGAAACGGGCAGACAGGTGGAATTGAATGCCAGCGTTTTGGATTTGATTTAAATGCAAAGAAAGAGAAAGAGAAAGAGAGTCGACATTTTTCAATCCAATTTCTGACCTACCGATTTCCTTTTCTTCTCATTTCCAACAGTTGCAATTGTCTCGCTAGACCGACAAAGAATCCAAAGAAACCGTTTCTTTTCCCCCTAGGAGTTTTCATCACGATTTGTTTTCTTTTGGCATTAGCACAGTGAGTTTTACTCGGTGAAGTTTCTTTAATTTTTGTTTGTTCTGTTGATTGATTGATTGGATTTTTGTTATTCTTGCTTTCAGGAGAGGTTTCTTTTGATTTCGGGATAAGATGGGGCTGCTGTCGGGGATGTTTATGGGGGTTCTCTTCGGGATCTTGGTGATGGCGGCGTGGAAGGAAATGATTAAGTATCGAGGCACCAAGCGAGTTGCTAAGGTGATGATTGTTTCCGTTCGTGATTGATTTTGTTGTTCCGTGGTTGTTTAGTTGCTGAATTTGATCCTCTCTTAAGGAGTTTTGTTTTTTAGTTGGTTCGCTCTTTTGAATTAGTTTCAGTAGTATGGGGACTGAACGCTGTTCGGACTTTCTTGTTCTTAGTTGAATTTGATGTGGAAAGTCTGCGTTCTGTTTTCAACTTATTGTCATCTGAATTTTAAGGGAGTTTTAGTAGTGTTAATTTGCTCAAGAGATACATGTTTCGAAGTGAAATTTGTTGTGTTTGGACTGTTTGTGAGTGACAGAGTTTAAATACTTGTGATTGCAAATAGTAAGCTAAGAGTTGGTCTTAGTTTGATAGCTCTAATTACTCGTTATTTATTCATGGTTTGCAGATCTTTTTTCATTAAGTTTCTCTGATTTAGACTGGGTATCCAGTTGCTATTTGGTCTTAATTTTTTATTTTGTACGGTTACTTCTATATTTTTTAACCTTTCAATTTTGCATCCATGTGGAGTTCTTATCTCCATATAACCATAGTTTTTTTTTGGTAATATTTACAAGTGTCTTCATTGAGATAATCTTGTTCGGGGCATAGGTTAAGGTTCCTCACCCCTCCCAACAAATGTATTTAGTGGGATTCGAACCATGATCTCCTCCCACTTGCCCAGCCTACGTTGCCAACTGAACTACACCTTGTTGGTTCATATAACCATAGTTAAGTAAAGAACTGAAGACACTTTCATATCATATAGTAAAAGGTCCACTCAATGAAAATTTGTGCTCGAAAGTACTGCCTGCAACCTGAAGTATTGGAATTTGCTAGGTGTTCCATGATTCATTTGTGTTAACATTTGTAGGATATTTCTTGTCTAGCCTCATCATTACAACACTTGAAGATTTTCTTACTCTATAGAGATTACCTTTTTCATATGTATATGGACTGGTGAGTTATGTTCAGTTCTTTTAGATGACTGTTCTTTACTCAATCTATTTTATTCTGCTCTGCAGGCAGTGGACATAAAGCTTCTTGGGTCCCTAAACAGAGATGATTTGAAGAAACTTTGTGGTGACAGCTTTCCTGCATGGATATCTTTTCCTGCCTTTGAACAGGTTTTTTTGTTTACTTCTTTTCAACAAACTGTCATGTACTGTTGTAGATGAAATGGTGAAATCTTTCTTACTCTTTTATCGACATATTTTACACGGATGCTTTCCTTTCTCTTTTTTCCTTGCATTTTTCTTTTGCTTAAGCTCTGAGCTTAGTAGTTTGGATAGTAGAATATGAGCAAATTCATCATCCGAGGGGAAAGGGGAAGTTACTTTGCCTAAACCAAAACATTTATATAATATATGCCAATGGGCCAATATGAGTATCATGATCATCTGTTAAATACTTCTAAATTTGTTTCACACATTCTAAAAAGTTTGTATCATAAAATTGGGCTGGTCTTAGCCGTGGCCTTTTGAACTTAGTCCTCTTTTGTAACAATGGTTTTGATTTTACAATGCTATTTACTGGTCATGTCTTGCAGGTGAAGTGGATGAACAAACAACTCACCAAGTTATGGCCGTATGTTGCAGATGTAAGGTTACTGCTTTTTAACCTTAAATATAATCTAATTCGCAAACCAGGCATCTATTCAGCAAATAAAATTTTATTTAATCTCGTGTCATTCATTTTTCTCCTCTTACATTGAATATTGTGATTAGATTCAGAAGACATTAGCTATTATTGATTTCAATGCTTTCCTTTCCTCACCTTGTGGCTAAATAAGCTTACGATTAAAAGTTAAGAAGGGAGGGAGAACAATAAATTTTTTTGGGTGGGGAAATTTAGGTAAAAGATTTGGAACTGCAATCGGCTGACAAAGCATGTTTTACTTGAATACTAAGCAGAGGTTGTTCTATGGATTTGTGTACAGGCTGCTACAATGGTGATTAAAGAATCTGTGGAACCTCTATTGGAGGACTATCGGCCC
>CAOJBJ013400276.1:0-10288 GCA_948291685.1 Euphorbia celastroides | reverse complement strand
CTTAATTTAAATATATGCAGTACATTGTTCCCATTGCGGTGTCAGGAGTGTTACAACTGTTTAGCTGACCTTATGTAATTTTGATACTGTATATTCGGTATATGATTTCATGTTCAAAAGGTATAGGAGTACCTATATCATTTAAACTGTCATTTTATTGCAGTTTGTTCATACTATAAAAAGTGGAAATCATATGTAACCTTACACCTCATTTTGAACAAGTCTTCCAAAATGCTTGTACCAATCATGGAACATGAAGCAGCCCTCTAAATTTAAAATTTTCTGCGGAGACTTGTTTCCAATATTCTTCCTGTTTGTTAGAATAGGGCATCTACTGATGTTTAGTTATATGCAACTAGAAAATAAGAACAAATTGTTCATCAATTAGCAAATTCCAGTCCAGTTTTACTTTATGCAAGATAATAAGTCTGATCTTCATCTGCAGTAGGCTATTTTTATTGGATGGCATAAAAAAAATACTTCTCAACAAGCTCTTAGCAATCGCTAACTAGTTACAATGCTCAAATTATAGTTTCATCAAATTACAATGGTTTCACTTTTCACCCCAACGGTCTCATATCGAGCAACAAAATCAATAGAAACCAATGGCACCATTTTACAAGATCACATGACATCAAACAACCATTTCAGCTTCCTTAACACTAGAAGGAATCCCAATATCCAGTCTCATGGTTGCTTTATACTCTTCAGGCACACTTGCACCGGCTTGAACACACATCTCCACAACAACCGGGGCTTGTCCATAAAAGTTCCTAAGCTCCCGTTTCAACAGCTTGTTCCCATCTGGAACATGCCACACATACCTCGGGGGTATCAAGTCATCGAGCACTGCCGACTGCCACCCGTGCTGACCGTTCCTCTGCTGGTGCTTGTGGGCCCCGCAGTTCTGCGCTTTATGCCCCGTGGGCCCCACGTGCACCTCTGGGCAGTACCCGCACACCCGAACCCGGTACACCTTCATCAGCTTCTTGGCTCCTTTCCTCATTTTCTCCCACGCTTTTAGCGTCTCCACAGTAAGAAATCGGGTCTCTTCGTTATCAGACGGGGCTACAATCTCTGGGTCGGGTATTTCGGTCAGTAGGGGCATAGGGGGAGCCAATGGGACAGGGTCGGGCAGGTCGGTTTCATCTGCATCAATGAATTCGGATCTGTTGAGGCGGATGATGGGTTTTCGCCTTCTTCTTGCTGGGTATTCAGGAATGTCGACACCCGCTTGGATGCAGAGTTCAACCACAGCAGGGATTCGGGGGACTGAAAACCTTTGCTCGTGGGGGATTCGCTTCCCGAGCCGGTCAAAAAGGTGGTATGCTTCTATAGGTAAAAGTATGTCTTCGATTGCAACATTTGTCCACTCGTGCTCACCTTTTCGAAGAGTGGCGTATTTGCCTTTACATGATCTGAATGGATGTCCTTCAGATCCCACATGGATTTCATGGCACCACCTGTAAATGATTGAAAAAGAGCCATGAAAAAATTCAGCAAGAAAATTCAACTTTCATAGAATGATGGAAGCAAGCATCATGGCCTTTTGCTTTCTACTTTTACACTATGAGTAAGGGCCAATTTGCAAACGCTTTAGCAGTTGTTGTCTCACAAAGTTTCTGTCACAAACATTTCCTAGAACAATATATTTTTGTCTTCCGCCTCTTCATATTTATTAAGTAGGAACTTCTTGATAATGTTTTTCCAAAACCAAAATCTACTGCTTACAGAAAAAAGCTAGAAAATGAAACTTTTTGAAACAACAGCATGTGAAAGCAATCTAAAACTGGTCCCAACTCATCTTCAATTTGACACATCAATTCGTTAAATCCCTTATTAGCTAACCCAGATAAAAGCAAACATCAAACTGGATTAGAAGTAGGTAGTCTATTTCATCCTAGACCCTGGAATAATTTTTCAGCCTAAAATGGCATTTTGCATGTACGATGCCGAAGGGAAGGATAACGAGACTTTCTTCAAATCATATACGAGGAGAATGACAAGTTACAAATGCAGTGTTAAACATATTTAATTAGACCGCTCTATGCAATTATATACAAGAAAGCTGTCCTTTGCTAATCAAGCCAAAACTTTCAACAAAAATGAAACCAACTGCTCAATCTGGTAAAGTTAGACTCTTGAGGATCAGACAAGAATTACAAAAATGCCATTAGATCAAAATTAATTTGTGAGCAGTAATCCACTAAAGACAAAATGCAGTACATTCACTTTGCTTAACGCGCTTATGTTGCTACTCAGCTTCAATTAGATCACAGTTCGCTTCAATTTGGTCCTGCTTAAACCATAATCGACTATAAAGACAAAGTAAGGAACATACATTTGAATCGCATTTTTAGCAACTGTCATCTTGTTTTCCTCACATCAAATGGTTAATTGAATTCGAATTAAAGTACGGATAACAAGGTTGAATTTGCCTAAGCGAACCTGACATAATTTACACGTTAAAAAAGGTGACCAGATTTGCTGAATCGCATTTTTAGCAACTGTCATCTTGTTTTCCTCACATCAAATGGTTAATTGAATTCGAATTAAAGTACGCATAACAAGGTTGAATTTGCCTAAGCGAACCTGACATAATTTACACGTTAAAAAAGGTGACCAGATTTGCTGAATTCAACCACCTAATAAAGGTTCAGTAGGATCCCGACTCTCCTATATTTTGGGACATTAATGATCAAAGACAGTTCAGTCATAACACAACCAGGTCAATTTTCAAGCATCATACAAATTAATGGATAACGAGTAGAATCGCAGATATTTGTACTAGAGAAACAAAAGTACAAGCGTAGAAAAAGAATGAAAGAAGATGATGAAAATTACCCACAAGCATGCACAGGCACCACTTTCATCAATTTCTTGAGATTGTTGATCAACGAAATCCGTGCATTGTACACATCATAGGCAAGTGGAATGAGACTCCTAACAACCAAGCCATTGTTTGGAGGACTCGCTTTTCCTTTAGGCTTGCCTTTCCTGGCTTTAAGCCTCTCCCTTGCAGCCCTTCTCAGTTCCAACACCGGTACTGGGAACGGTTTCTTCTCCTTCCTTGAATAGGTTCGAGGAAAATCCGCATTTTGGGGATGTTCACTAGTGATGATAAGTGCTTGTGGTTGATTTATTTTTCTTGAAGTAGTTACTAGCTTCAGTATATGAATGTTGTGCTGCAAGAAATAAACAAATAGATAACTAAAGAGCAGCACTAAAATAGGAACTAAATGAGCCACAAACTCATCAGAATTGAGTGCTCACCACTCTAAAGGAAATATAGAAGTCTCAAACGTGACTAAAACACTAACACCTAAGTTACACGGCTACAGACATGGATATAGAGAAGAAAAAAAGGTACCAATTTGCCACTAAAGTTCTTTAACTGAGCAATATTACCTCTATCATTTAGGGCCAGTTCGGGATTGCTTTTTGCAGGCTGGTGTTTTGAAAAACTTCATTTTCAAGATTTTCCTATAAACAACAGATTTTTTTATTTCGTGGAAGCAATATCACACAATTCCTAATTCACTAGTATGCAGAGGCAAAATGAGTTGTTCATGGCCAAAAACTATTGTTCGTTCTGGGAAAAGTTTGCGTCCCTCTTTTAAGGACAACAACCGGGAAGTCAATCTCAAACATGCCCTAAATGTGACACAATGTTGACCTCATGAAAACAATTGTTCAACTTTTATCTAAATACAAATGACAATTATTGATGAATCAAAATTTGTTAGCTTCCATCAGAATCTCTATGAAAAAATTAAATTAAATTACATATCCATCCATCGTCATGTTATTGTGACATTTTGAACCAGAAGGGTAAGGTGTACTTCCAAGAAGTAAAATAAGACCTTGTTCCAAATGAAAACAAACCCAATCTTCAATGAATACTTGCCAAAAGAGAAAAGAAGATCAAATCATCAAACATAAAGTCATTGCAAGGTCTACCTCTAACCACATGATCTTCTGATTCAACAAAAAAAACAACTGGAACCGAAAACAAAAGGACAATACAGAGGCTAATGTTTAGGGATTACCTGCGAAGAATAAAGAGAGCTGAAGCCTGGAAAAAACTCACACTGTAGAGGTTGCGATTTTGGTCTAAGAATAAGCATGAAATTATCCACTTTGTGATGAAAACTCGACAATTTCGAGTGATAAAAAGCCATAGTGGAGAATCAGAAGTCTATCCGTCAAAATAAAATCATCTGTTCTATAATTGATAAACGGAAAAAGAAAGAAAGCAAAGGAGAAGCGAGAAATCCAAAACAAGACAAAGAAAAAGAAATTGTAATCCAAAGAGAGTGATAGAAGAGCACTTACTACTACTACACAGAGCAATTGAAGAAATAAGAGCAACGGTTATTTCAGCCACGGATAGCGTAGCATTCCAGACGTAAAAATACAATACTGCCCATTCATTTTGCTTTCGATCTCGATATTACTCTCATTTTCTTGAGGGATAGGCCCGGATTCCTTACAATCCAATTTGTGGTCTTTTTCTTTTCAGAGATTTTAAGATAAATTTGCTTTTGGGAAAATTTAGAATATTGTCACGTTTCACTCACTTGTAAAAAGGAAAAGGGGTTTTGAGATATTAATTTTAGTAAATGGGTTTCAAAATTTCAAAAAATTGTCTAATAATATCTTATCTTAAAAAATGATGTTATATTAATTATTCACAGTTCCTTGTTCTAAGATCATCTCATACGCAACACTAAAAGTTGGGTTGGAGTGAAAATGGTGCTCCAATGGAACACCATTTTTAACACCGAAATCTGGTGTCCGCTACAGTGTAGCAATACCAAATTTTTTTACTTGTTTTTTAATTTTTTAAAAATTTTATTTAGCTTATTTATTGGTTTATGAGTTAATTTTTATTATTAAAATTTTAATTAGTTTATTTTAAAAATTTGTATTCATTTTGTATTATATTATAGTTTGGTGTAAATGGTTGGAGATGTGACACTATAGCAACATCAAATTATAGTGTAAAGTAGAACTTGGTGTTAAAAATGGGGTGTTGGATTGGAGATGACCTAACAAGTAAACTATATTGTTTAAAAATTGTTCATCGCAATTTGAGTATTTTTCGAATTGGTATACCATTTCTACAATAAAAATAAAAAAAATGGTATACCAAAAGTAAAAATTGGTATACTGAAATTAAAAATCAATATACCAATTATGTACCAAAATTTAAAAATGGTATACTGATTTTATACCAAATGTAAAAAATGGTATATCAATTTCATACTACAAGTAACATTTGGTATACTAAATATAGAAAAATTGGTATATCGGTTTTATAATAGATGTAAAAATTAGTATATCAAACGTAAAAAAATGGTATACCAATTTTTGTTTCAGTATACCAATTAGAATTTCGAGAAAAAATTTGTCGAAAATACATCAATATGGATTTTGTTTCAAAGATAAAAATGTAACGAATAAAATATTTGAAAGGTTTGTCTTTAAAAAATTAACGTTTGAAAGATACAGTCATTTTAATTAAGGTAGAGGTAGTAGAGACCACTCTCTTCTCATTAACATTGTCATTCACGTATTCTTAAACAAATTTAAGCATATTTAGGTATGCCTAAATTTCACTTACTTTTTATGGCATCTACTACAATTCTCCATATAACAAACCATGAAATCTATTTAACACGTATTCAAAACAAAAAAAATCAAATTAAACATGTTTTAGAGAATCAAAATATGCAAAGATGACAGAAAAGAGCAAAAAAAATGCAGAAAACATGAAACCTCGAAGCAAAGAGAAGTTGAAAAGTCGCAATGACACTGAGAAGAGATTGCAAAGAGAAGTTGAAGGGAACAATAGCAGTAAAAGTAGAATGCGTAAGCAAAACTGAAAATTGAAATAGTCATACATTATACTAAACTGGGTTAGGAGACTCTAATTTTTTACAAATATAATGTTTTAACAGAAAGAGGAGTGGACTCTAGTATCTAATTCAATCACGGTCGTAAAATGGGAAGACAAAGTAAGAATAGTCTGTATAGTGGTGAAATAAAAATATTATATATCATTTGAAATTATTGAGATAGCAACACTTTGTTCAAGTTCTCTCTATCGAGTCAAATATAATGCGATGGCCCTTGGAAAGTGCTAGAATCAGAAAGAGCAATTTGCAATTTTTACAAACTGAATTTCATAATCTGTCATCGAAGTTTGTAACTACTGTAGATGACACAAAACAAGCTTGTGCTTTCCCAATGCAACAAAAACCATTCAAAAAGTAACAATATGGTTCACCCCCACTGAGAAAATATATACAACAAAATACAAATTAGCCTGTTAATCACTACCAAGAAGCTAGACTAGGATTTACAAACCTGGAACAGATTTCATAAGTGAAAAGCTTGCAATATACACACACCAACATGTTCAAATTGCAGGCGTTAGATCCATCTTCCGGGTTTGAGAATTAAACATTTGAGCAACATCAGCAGCTGTGCTACAATCCTCTGCATCCCTATCTCCAACGGTGCGGATGAATCTCGGGAATCTGATAGAGATGCCTCGTGTTGGATGTACCAATCCCACTGCAGCCTGGTGCACCGGCGACACAGTGAAGTCTGCCCCTCGTATTTCCCACACAAGTTGGGGTGAAAACCACACATCAGCTACTTCACCAGTTCTGTAGTATGGTGGCTTCTTCGACAGTATTCTCTCTCCCGAAAAGAACTCTTTCATCTGCATTTCCTTATTTAATCTCAGTAACTTGACAAGTAATCACTAGAAAATTTGATAAAGGGTCGATAAGGTCAACTACTATTCATAAACTGCAGCAAGTATCGTTGAAGACATAGTTCATGAAGGCGGGTACGCTACTATAATAACATATGAAATACACAGGTAACAGGGGCCAGCCCAGCTACGTTTTTTTTATTTATTTTGCGATTTTTATTTATTTTGCGGAATTGCGGTTACATTAGATCACAAATTCAAGAATCCCAAGAATGGTTATGAGAGTCCAGATCAACCATATTATTCAATATTTTATTTAACATTGGAGTTCATCTTAAAAACTGGATGGATAAATAGCTTTCACCAAATGCTCTATAATCCAATTACCTCAGAGTAAAACGCATCTGAGAATCCAGACATGACACGACATACACTTTGAAATTCCTCAGCCTCGGGATTGTAACAAGCCATGAGGAATGGACTATACCTGCAGAAACATAAAAGTCAACTGAACTCTTGTATTCAAATATCACATAAAATGTAACAATGTTGAGAAACTCATTTTACTGTCGTTATTAACAATGGCTTTCCTTAATTGAGATTTGTGCCTCATGAAAAAGGGGAAAAGAACAAGAAGAGCAGAATCCATAATACAAGATTTTTTCCAATCGGAATGAGTTTATATCGGAATGAGTTTATCAGATAATTACCATCCTGCTTTCCTCCCATTCCCATGCCAAGCTCCAATGGGAACTAGGTCAAGCGAATCATTCAATTCTTCAACATAATCTCGCTTTACCTGCAGAGAACATGCAAATCCTAATGATTGATCATTTTCATTTTCTTTACCAGTCTACAAACATTATCATTTTTTGTCATATGAAAAACCTTTAGCCATGTGTCTGTACGTTTTGATGGAGAATACTCAGCATCTACATCCAACAGTTTAAACATGATCCCTTCACAAGACGCATTAAACGCTTCTTCAAGGAAAGAGTTAATTTGAGCCGATACTTCATTGGTCGAGCAGGAATTGTGTGCTTCAACCTAACCAAAAAGAACATTACATGAAAAGCGTACTAATAACTATGGAACTAGTAAGTTTCGAGCATTTACCGTTAGTTCCTTGGCATATTGAAAATAGCCTTTCCTCTCATCACCAAACATATCTTTTAGGTCTTAGATATTGCAAAAAAGAAAAAAATAAAGCCTCAGATCTATATCATTGCAGCACCAATGAGGATACATGTTTTTATGCTGGAAAAATATATAAGAATTCACCACAAGAGGAACACCGAGAGCGTACATTTCCGCCGATGACGAAGAGGAAGTTCCAACAGCCTGTAAGATAAGTAATATTAGCTTTGTTGAACACAGACGTTCCAATTTGTTTGTTAGATTACTACATTTCATCCACTAACAGCAATCACTTTTCAGGTTTATACTTTGGAGGAAACATTTGGTTACACCCAACATTGTAGACTAAATTGCTTAAGCATTAGGGGAAAACCTAAAACCTATACCAAAAGAAATCAGATAACAAAACAGGCAATCTTAAGGTTAAGTCAAACCACATCCCATGATAACCGGGGACGGATTTGTTAACATCTGACATTTTGGTTCAATTGACAAAACAAAAAAGCCCTACCCAAAGTTAACCACCTCCAACAAAAAAATGTTAAAATCTACAATATTCTGCCAATTAACGCAGATAACTTATATTGGGCAGCAACATTAAGTTTATGTTGAACACAAAGAAAAATAAAAAGTTACAACGTATAACACGTCCCTCCAAATATGTCAGGAGAAAACTAGATTGTAACCCGGTATAAATAAACACAACAAATAATAACAGAGCCACCTCCGTGAAACTATGTTGCTTCTTAACCAAATTTTGTGTATGTTGTTTCCTCCTTAACATACATATCCATAAGACTTGAAAATTTTCAAGAGAAGGTTAAAGATAATTACTGTTCTCCATTAGCAAACATGATATCGAAAATAAACACGCAAATCTCCACCTGCACGAGGGAAAAGACAAGAGAATACAAAGAATCAAAACAAGTATAATTACAAATCACAAATGAATCAGACATACAAAATGAAACATAATCAAGTAATTAATAGCAGAAAAAACAACTTATTTCATTGATCAATTTTATTTTAATCAACTAGTAGGCATATTTTTATCCTCACTTTTCTCCAAAATTGGAAGTCATCCAAGTCAAAAGAATTTTAGTCCTCCCAAACTATGAAAAAAAAACAGATTTAACAACTTCTTACGAACTCTGCCTACTTAAATTCAGGCAATATACTAAAAGGCAAGCTCAATGTGCCATACTTCAAACTTAAGATTCTGTGCCAGATTGAAATAGAACAAAAAAAGTTATTATCTCTTTTCCAACAACAAAAGTACTCTATGACTAAAACTAACAACTCAACAATAAAAATAATCCAGTGAAGACATCCAACATTTTCTGAACCCTGCAACAGGAACAACCTATTTACTTTTGTGGGATAAGTGGAAAAATGCTTCCTTCACTCAAGATGAACTTCCAAGCCCTCAATAAACATTAGTTAGATATATATACAACTACCCTAACGATAATTATACATCAAGAAGTGCATGTTGCATATGCATCATTTTGTTCCAGCATAAAACCACCTTCACACTATAGCAGTCTCAACGCCTCTGCAAGCATCATAAAGTTTCGAATTTTACCCAAATTAGCTCTTACTATTGTTCGCGTAGAACAATCAACTTCATAGTATGTGCCTAATCATAAATCCTTAAATCAATTTACTTCTAGACTGAAATAAAAAGCCAAACAGTAGCAAGAGTATAACAATTAAATTGGCCTGACAAAGTACCTTTATATTATTCACCATGACTAATGAATCTTTGCTCCCCCTCTCTCGTGACGACAGTTCTTGGAAGGACATGAGCTTGCAGCCATTTTTTCGATCAACTGCAACAACCTGAAATCAATACCTATAAGAGACATGATAAAACACAATTCACAAGGTAATTAAATGCACTATGAAGCTCCATACAAAAACTGACCCAATACTCAGCTGAAAGAAATGTTCATATGAAAACCTAACCTCTGCATCCACTATGAAGGAATTAGCTTCAGGTTTACAAGAATCCCCAATTATTTTGATCAAATCTGGAAATTTAGATGTTGTTTCATCCCCATTTCGTGAAAAGACACGAATATTGCCATTTGATAATTTGTGAATTTGAGCACGTTGACCATCATATCTGAATTCACACGAAGGAAAATTTGAACTAAGTGACTGGAGAAAAAAAAAATAGCAAGAACATATAATTCAGAAAAACTGCAAATGAAAAACTGTCAAATCAATCTGCCAAAAGACCAAGAACTTATCCATGACCAGGACATTACTTTGGGGCTATATCTGTTTTCTTGAAGGATTGACAACATAATGCATTGAACTGAAACTAAAGTGCTGAATAATGCATTGACATGTAACGCTAAGATATTTTCAGACGGATCTCACAAATGTGAACAATTGAAGATGTCTCCACTAACAAAA
>CAOJBJ013398072.1:0-12716 GCA_948291685.1 Euphorbia celastroides | reverse complement strand
TTTACATGGCAGATTAATTTTGCACCAAGGAGACTCCCCCTATAAACTCCAAGACTTGAAAGCTAAGCTGAATGCTATCTGGAAAATTGGAGACAATTTGCGTTTAATCTCCCTGGGTAGAGGATGTTTTCATATATTTTTGACCTCGGAAGCGGCAAGAGACAAGATCTTGCGGATTGGCAATATCACTTTGAAACCTGGATTATTCAAAATTCGACCTTGGACCCCGGATTTTAATCCAGATGATCAAAAGTCCACAAACGCTTTAGTTTAGGTTCGTGTCTTTGGTTTGCCTTGGGAGTATTGGGATGAATCAATCCTTACCTGTATTTCCAAGGGGATTGGACAGTTCATCAGGGCCGATAAGGTCACTCTAGAAGGGGAATTTGGTCAATATACCCGGGTTCTTATAGACATTGATCTTTGTTGATCAATTTCGATTACTATCAAGGTTGAGAAAAAGGAAAAGCAGCTTTGGATAGATCTGGAGTATGAAAAACTCCCAAAATTTTGTAAGCTTTGCACTTCGGTGGGTCACAATTGGTCGGAATGTAGCAGAAATAAACCAAAAGAAGCCAACAAAGAAGTTCCTCAAAAGGCTAGTAAGAAAGCATCTTACATGCCTAAGACGGCTCAACGGAGCTCCAATATAGCCACTCATGAAAATGGGGATGGGTCAGGTACCTCGATGGTTCCAAATGAAATCCTAGTGTTGGAGGTTCAAAGAAGGTTAAGGAAGGATTGGACGGATTCGAATCCTCATGTTGAAGCTGCGATTACCGTGCAGCATGTCAGAACAATGAGCTAGCTATTGTTCCTCTCTCTAATGAGCGAGCAACAAATGTGGAGCCAGGAATCTCCCTTATGGTTGATCTAACAAAGTATCCTCATGCGAAGGACGTTACTGTGGCTTCCAGATCAGATTCGGACAGTAAACAACAATCAGATGATCCAAATGACAAACAACAATCCGATTTTCCAGGCTCCGAAAGCTCAATCCCACAACGCCTTGGAAAGCAAAAGCTCTCTTGGGCGGACCTCGGTGACAGTAGTTGTGAGCACGGGATTTTCCGTCCCTGGCCGCGAGGTGATAATGATTTTGTCTCTTTGGATACTTCGAGGAATCTCCCTCTGAAAATCAAATACCTTTGGTTAGATTTGATTCTCAATGATTCCAAAACCTAACCCAGACAATATTTCTTCGCCAAAATAACCTCAAACCCACCAAAAACACTCCCCAAAACCTTACGAGACCTTAGACTCATTTTAAGCCCCTTCCGATGTCCAAAAATAGCCAAAACCCAAAAAAAGCCCAAAACCTAGACTCGAAGTTCCTAGCCCGAAATTGTACCCGATTTGTATAGGAAAGTTTTAGTGACCTAAAAATTATAGATTAATTCCTAGAGTAATTACTAGCATTAATTAGATTCCTAAAAACCTAAGCAAAAATGGTATAATTTCCTATACCTTTCCATAAACTTTTAAAGTCTTTCATAAAGGCATAAAGCACAAAGACCAAACCTATTAGGCCCAAAACCATTAAAATTGATGGTCATGATTCGTGCTTAGAGACCAAGCAAAGCCTTAGGATTATGACATTTGTCATAATGTGATTGGGCTAACCAACCAATTTTCCCAAAAAAAAAACCCAAAATTACCCCAAACCCTACTAAAACCCTTATAAATAGAACCATAAAATTGCCATAAGCGAGGGGGGCTCTCATTTTGACGGTACAAACACAAAAAATTCCAAATCATTTTACCAAAGGTAGAATAACCCAATGAATCTCTCTTGATCTCGTTTTTCTTCTCTTTTTTTGTCATTTTTATGTGTTCCCTTTCTTTTATTTCTTGCATTTTCTGGGCATGATTGCTTTTCCCTTGTTTTCGTTTTTTTGGTTGCCGACGGATTTTCGACCCATTTTCCTCTTTCGGATTCTCGATTTTCGTTTTGGCAAGATTTCCCAACCCATCTTCTCTTGATTCTCTTCTCCGGTTCTGCGTCTCTCGGTATTTCTCGGTTTCCTCTCCTCCGCTGTCTTCAGTTGAAACGATTGCAGAATCGACAACCTCTGGTAGGATCGGCAGCCTGGAATGGAATCGACCTCGGCTTCTTGCATTCTTCGCGTGTTCTTCAAATTTTCGGTCACATTTTGTTAGCTTTTAGATTTTAAACGTTTTCAAAAGTGATTTCTGCTTAACGATTTAGTTGTATTTGTCTTTGATTTCGCTCTGTTTTACTGTTTAAATTTCTGTTTTGCTGTTGAGCTTACCGACGGCACTTGTTTCCCGCTCAACGACATCGTTTGGTCCTCCCCTTTCTCTGGCGCATATGGAATTTCGGGCGGTGTGGACTTTTCAAAGTGGGCTTTGGCCCATGACTACGTCACTTGGCTATTTAGCCGAGACCCTTCTTTCTCATTATATGTGCAATGCTTAAGGTTTGCTTGCTTTTTATTACTTGCTTATGTTTGCTTACTCATCATCTATTTTCGTTTATTTATTCATTTCACTGTTTTCTTATATATCACAAAATGTAATATGTAATAGAACCGAAACATAGTGGAAAAATTAACATACTAACACTATTAACAATAACCTTTAATTTCTGCTTGTGGCTTATATATTGTAATGTGTAACTAACCCCAAAAATAGTGGAAAAAACTAACACTAACCCACTACTATTTATTTTTCAGCATTTACTTTATATGCATGATCATGATTTATGAATGTTTAGTATCCTTAATTTTATCTCCCATAGCATGGTACATGTAAATATTAACTTAAATAACAACTTGGGTTTAAGAAATATAATAAAATGAAGAATTGGGATAACTCAAATTTTATAATTAAACTTGAGAAATTAAATTAACTTTCAAACTGAAACCCGATCAAGAAGTAGAACATCACCGATGAACCCCGAATCTCTAATCAATTTTTTTTTCGAAGGTTAAAAGGTATTGGTTTTATTATTTCCGGGTTTTTCGGTGGTATTCCGTTTTCAAAATATCACATAAAAAAGTGTTTTCATCAAGTTTACAACAACCCGAACATCAAATCGAAAAACTGACTTGATTGAAAATCACGAACCTTCAGTAGTGAATTTGAAGATAAGCCAAATTTTAAACAATCTTCTCTAGACCAAGCTTTGGTGAATAGAGGCGGCATCACAATTCCGGAAAAGTCCCTGCTCCTGGGACAATTGTGAAAGCTTCAATTGACCATCCTTCTATGGACGAGGGATGGACTCCATCAAAGTCACGGGACGCAAGAAAGAAGAATAAAAATCTTAGTTTGGATGGTCGAGTGGCCTACAATAATCGTATGTTTATTGCAGATGACAGTTCTTTTTGGAAGACAGTAAAAAAGAAGAATGTCACTCTTACAAGAAGGGTTCTACAGCGTCCACATCAAGCTCCTTTTAGATATTCTCCTTGAATTGTTTGGAGTTGTGTTTAAGCATATTTGTTTTGCTTTTGTTGATGCATTTTCGAGCATTTGACCTATTTGGTTTTATTTCTTCCTACATATAATATTTTTATTTTCTCTTTTTAATAAATGGAGCCGGTTTTATGCCGAGCTCAACCTTATAAAAAAAAAATATATTTCATTGTTATCATTTAAAAGAAAAAATTCAAAGGTTACCAACCAAATTTGTGAATACAAAAAACTACTACTTTCCTACCAAGTATCTACTAGGTAGGCAACTACAAGATATTTAAATAAACTAAAAAATGCAAAATAAAATACACACTTGAGGAAATCACATCAACAAATTGATTATTGTTATTCGAAATAGAATTCAAAAGCGCTAATCAAATAAATATATTGTGAATCTAACCAAAACTAAATCAAACAAACGATTGGTAAACTTGAAAGCAAAACTCCAACAACTTTATATCCAACAATCCATATATCATTTAGGAAATTCATCAAACATGTTATGCGCAAACTCATTTGAAATCTTCAAAGCTTAAAGAAATAAAATTAGACCATCAATTTTCGGTGAAGGTTATGCTTACTTTATTTTAAATAAAGTAAGCATGACTTTGTTCATCTCACCATTGAATTGATGGTGGACCCCACATATCCAATGGTGGGATGAACAAAATAAGGTTACTTTTTTTAATCTAAGTCACCGTAAAATATCTTTCAACTTTTATAAATTTGATGACAAAATCAATATTATTAGTATAATTGCTGCAAAATCAAGTAGTCAAATCAAGAAATCAACAATTTATCCTCAACTAAATCGAATCAATTCTAAAATACAAATGAACATGAAAATGAAATTAGAAATTTAATCTTATTAATAATTTCAATCTTTAGTCCAGAGTCGAAAGGAGACACACACGCGGTGAATAAGCCAAATCTAATGGCAGAGGCACGTGAGGTGACGACATTGGTGAATTGGACGATAGCGAGGCATGGTATTCGATAAAAGGTATAGGAAAAGAACTGTGAGAAGAAGTGGGTTAATGGGCTGGCTTGGAGAAGAAGCAAAGGAGTTTTAGAAATGAAGAATTGTAAGAAACGCAAGACTAATTTAAAATTAAAATTGATTAGGGAAGTTAAAGAGATAATTAGACTACTTATTTTAATATTTTGCATTATGTCCTTGATTCTGAAAAACTGAATTAAGAATATCAAATTTTTTAGATTTATGCTAAAAAATTAAGTTAATACCTAAACTATATTCAAATATTCACTTGATTTGGTTTTTCTAAACACGCAATTCGTCCCTTCTAAGACTTATTTCTTTTTTTTTTTTGATAGTGGAAGAATAAAAGGCAAAAATTACATAGCCCCAAGACTGGGAAACGAGACTCCAGACAAGTCCTGAGCCATGATCGGAATGACACCAGGAGGAGCGTGGAAAACATGGTAACCCAAATCCAAAGATGAACCCAAGTTTACCATGAAGTCAGCACATCGTTTGCCTTCTCGATATGTGTGAACAAACTTGACCTCCCAATCTTTAGCCACGAAATCCTTAATACGAACAATCAAAGAATAGTAATCATTTGGAGACAACGAGCTTCTACCAATCTCACCAAGAGCGAACACACTATCCATCTCAAAAATCACCTTCCAGAAACTTGACTCCCAAGCTAAGGTCAAACCATCCAAAACTCCCCACAATTCCGTCTTAGCTATCGAACACAGCCATATACAGCTACTATATCCACCAAGCCAACGGCCTCCCGAGTCTCGAATAATACCCCCATAAGCAGACCGACCAAAGCTCAAGTTCACGGAACCATTCGAATTAACCTTGACCCAGTCCTCCCTCAGGGCCGACCAACCAACCAAAATCCATTCCCTACTCCATCTCTTCACCGTCTCCATCTCCCACCCTTTCTGCATCGCTGTAGCTGTTCCTCATGCCCAAGCCACCACAGACCCCCTGATCACCATTTCCCTTCAAAGATGGAGATGTTTCTGCTCTTCCACAAACCCCAAAAAAACAGACCAAACAGCAGCCCCCACTCTAAAAATCCAAATATTTCTTTCTGCCAAAGGTTGGTGTCAAGCCACTGATGCAAGGACCCAGTACTAAAAGAGCTGAAATTACCATCTCCAACTAAACTTGCCCAAACCGATCTACTCTCCGGGAAATCTCGTAGCATATGGGTAACGCACTCCAAATCAGCACCACACCTAGAACACCCAGCAGACTCCGACAAATGACGCCGAATAAGAAGCCGATTCTTCAAGCAGAGCCAGAGAAAAATTTTAACCCTATCTGGACCACGCCAACTCCAGAGAGCTCTCCAATTCCCAACATTGTCCCCTGAACCATCCCCATAATAACCATCACAAAGGGTGTATGTCGAGCTAACAGAAAATTTACCCGATGAACTACCAGTCCAATAGAAAGCATCCGAACAATCACGAGCACCATCAATGTGAATAGCAACAATAAGAAGACAAGAATGGAGGTAACGGTCCGCAAAGAGATACCACTTCCAACTACCATCCAAAGAGACAAAATCTCTAACCTTAAGAGCAAGCTCTTCTTCAGGAATTAGGGAATTAGCTAATAAATGGAGTGGGCCTAAATCTCCCACCCACGAATTCGACCAAAATCTAGCCTCCCGACCACTAACAATGCTCCATTTCAAACCCAAAAGCACTTCCTCCTTCACATTAACTAGATCTCTCCAAAGTTTCGATATATTTCTCCTCTGTACCAATTCTGCATAAGTAAAACTAGCACACTTATACTTGCCTAACAAAACTTGGACCCAAAGATCATGAGGGCGAGAAATCAAGTGGAATCCAAATTTCATCAGAAAAGCGTTATTCATGATCTTAGGTTTTGGGATACCCAACCCACCATCATAGAGAGGTTTACAGACCTCATACCAATTAACCAAATGAAGTTTCCTCTCCTCATCCCTTCCTCCCCAAAGGAACCTTCTAACTAATCCCTCTATAGTACCATAAACCAAGTCTGAAATTCTAGCCGTCTATATATGATAATATGGAAGAGCACATGGGATAAATTTCACCAAAGCAACTATCCCGGCAAGAGAAAGAGTCCGAGCAGCCAACAAAGTGAGTCTATCCCTAACTTTCGAAATCAAGTCCGAGAATCGCAAGCTATCTCTACCACCACAATTCAAGTTGACTTCAAGGTACTTACCCAGACCAGGAACCACCGAGGACCCCAGAAGAGCAGTAAGGTCCAATTTCCTATACTCACATTCTTCGAAAAGACCATAATGGACTTCGAAGCACTCACCTTCACGTCGGACCGGTCACAAAAATACTGAAGAACATCTCGAATGACCTGCACTTGAGAACTATTAGCTTCAGCAAATAAAATTAAGTCATCAGCAAAAAAGAGATGAGAGAGAACATGGAACTCCTTTCCCAAAACAATGGGTCTCCATTCTCCAGAGTTTCGATGCCTCAAAATACTGTGGGCCAGTCTTTCCATACACATGACAAACAGATAGGGAGACATCGGATCACCTTGTCTAACTCCTCTAGACGGTAAGAAAGAACCCGACAAACAACCATTCCAAAAGTACTTGCATAGAACTACCCGAAACGCACTTCATAATGACATCAATCAACATCCTAGGGATTCTCCAATGTCTATCAGGGTTTCTTCGATAAAATCCCACCTAATCCGATCATAGTCATTTTCTAGGTCAATTTCAAAGCCATCCACCCAGTCTTCCCTTCTTCACCACATAAATGCATCACCTCTTGGGCAATGATGATATTGTCAATTATGTGCTTCACGGGAACAAAGCTAGACTAGCAATTACCAATAATAATTGACATAATCTCTTTTAAATCATTAGCCACTACATTCGTAAAGACTTTATAAGCCACTATACAAAGGCTAATAGCTCTAAAGTCTGAAAAAGATTGGGGATTCACTTTTTTGGTGATCATAATAAGACTTATTATGATCACCAAAAAAGAGAATCCCCAATCTTTTTTAGACTTTAGATCTATTAGCCTTTGTACAGTGACTTATAAAGCATTTACTAAGATAGTGTAAGACTTTTATCTAACACTAATAACTTGATATTATGAAAAGTAATAATTTAAAGAGAAATTGTACCATACACTCTATTTTTTTAAAATATTATTAAATTTACATCAAACTACTACTTATTATTAAGTTTACATCACTCTCCTTCTTATTTATGCTTTTACGTTACCCTCATTCCCTCTCTCCATATGTCACTATCAGCTCTCTCTCTCTCTTCATTAATTTTGATTTTCAAAACTTAAAATCGCTATATCTCTCAAACCGTTGAGTTTTTGGACTCGGTTCTTTAGAATTTTTTGTTCGTTTTATTTTTATCTTTAAAACAAGATCCATGATGATATACTTTTGACGAAAAAAAATCGAAAAAAATCGAATTATATATTTTTTCTATAATGATCTATAAGCTTATAGATTTTTTCTATAATGATCTATAATGGTCTATAATGTTATAGAAATTATCTATAATGATCTATAATGTTATAGATTTTATCTATAGTGTCATAAATTTCTAATTATAGATTTTCTGTATAATAATCTATAATGTTATAAATATAATGATCTATAATATCGTCGATTTTATCTATAATGATCTATAAGAATCTATAATGTTATAAAAATGATCTGTAATGATCTATAATGCTATATAAATTATCTATAATGAACATAAAATGACATTATAGATCATTATAAGACATTTTATAGGTTAATTTTTGGATTGAAGAGAGCTCTTAATAGAGCTTTGCATGGCTTTACTCGTTGGAGAAATGAAAAGGAAAAAACAATATACAAACAGATTATTTCAAACACTAATACAAACAGCAAAACAGTCCATGTCTCTACTCTACATGTTATACTTCAACTATGCACCACAAACAGCAACAAACAATACCGCAAGAGCCAAAATGAAAGATCTGAGATGACCTGCTGGAGATGGGAAACAAACAATACCGAAACCTCACACTCTGCCGGCGGTGACCTGCTGGAATTTCCGTTTAGCTGTCGGCGAACTAGCGGCGACCGGAATCTCGCCGAAAAACTCAAATTCGGCAAACAAACGGCTCAGATGTGGTCCAGCGAGAACACTTGGAGTGCAGGATCTGTCGACGGCGGAGCGTGGGAGAGCTACAGTGGGGGAGTTCCCTGGCGGCGCAGAGAAAGAGGGGAAGAGAGGCGGCGGGGCTGGATCTGTCGTCGGAGGCCCAGATCTGGCATCTGGAGAGCGATTGACTCAGGCGGAGGGCGGTGAGGGTCGGTGGGGGAGCTAGATCTGTTGACGGTGAGGTTCAGAACGACGGCGGCAAGTCGGAATCGCGGCTGTTTTGGTCGGAACGTTGTTGAGGGGCGTGGAGGAGGAGGAGCTTCTCTCAAAACCAGATTTTGTGATAAAAAAAAGTGTTAGATTAGCGTACAAATGAATTTGAAAAGTTGAAGGGTGGTAACGGGAGTGAATTTATGCCAATTTTGGCGTATTCCTTTGCTTTTCCTAATTCAAAATAGAACAGTATTTTTTTAAAAAAATTATTAAGAAATATTTATTGGATGAAGACTAAAGGAAAAAATTTGGGTCAAATCACATCACATCTAATATGTTACGTGTTGGGTAGGGAAGGAGTCCCGAAACCCAATCGGTTTGAATGCAATGCGTTTTTGTATCCAAATTGCACTGTGACCCTATTTTTATTCATTTAAGTTGAACTGATGAGATCTTAAATTCATGAACGAGAGGAAAAGTGTCTTTCTGTCTTTATTCCCCTGCATGACTTCAATTGGATTCAATTTGGGTGAAACTTTTGGTTAGTTTTCTGATGTAGTTGTTGATTGATTCAATTTTCTTCTTCTTTGGTGTTTTGCTGTTGATAATCATTGGAGATCTTGTTTGGTATTTTGTATATACTAGGGATTTACTGATCATAATCTTGAACGAACAGTTGAACTGAAACTGTGGACTGTTTTTTAATGATGTGCTCTAATACATGTTATAGGTGGTTGTGGTGTTTGTCTTGTGTTGCTCTCCAAATACGATCCAGTTACTGATCAAGTTAAGGATTTTACAACAAGTTCGTGTCTGACGCTGCTTTGCAGTATAAATGGGTGTTCAATCACAACAAGTGAAGGCCTCGGCAATAACAAAGATGGGTTCCACTCGATTCACCAACGGTTTGCAGGATTTCATGCTTCTCAATGTGGTTTTTGTACCCCAGGAATGTGCATTTCACTGTTCGGGGCCCTTGTTAATGCTGAAAATGCTAACCAGGAAAAGCCCCCTCCTGGATTCTCCAATATGACGGTTGTTGAAGCTGAAAAAGCAGTTTCGGGAAATCTTTGTCGATGTACTGGATATCGACCCATTGCTGATGCTTGCAAAAGTTTTGCTGGTGATGTTGATATGGAGGATTTGGGACTTAACTCTTTCTGGAAGAAAAATGAGAGTCGGGAAGTAAAAGTAAGCAGGCTACCTTTGTACGAGTCTAGCAGCAAAATTTGCACTTTCCCCGGGTTTTTGAAAAGGGAACTAAAAATCTCGTTGGTTTTGGATTCTGAAAGATATAATTGGTACAAACCGAGCAGCATTGAGGAGCTTCAGGGTTTATTAAAAAGAACAGACAGTTTTGATGATGAAAAACGAATAAAGCTAGTTGTTGGAAACACGGGCATGGGCTACTATAAAAACATAGAGCAGTTTGACCGGTATATTGATCTAACAAATATTTCTGAACTCTCTGTCGTCTCGAGAGACGAATTAGGGATTCAAATTGGAGCAGCTATTACTATTTCTGAAGCAATTGCAGCTCTGAAGGACGAGAAGAAAGACGAATTTCCTTTAGAGTTTAGCATGATTTTAAAAAAAGATAGCACTCCACATGGAAAAAGTGGCTAGTGAATTTATTCGAAATTCTGGCAGTGTTGGAGGAAATTTAGTGATGGCACAGAAGAAAGGCTTCCCTTCTGATATTGTGACGGTTCTTCTTGCAGTTGGTTCAATGGTTGATATATTGAATGGGACAACTCGTGAAAGCCTTACATTGGAGGAGTTTTTGGACTGCCTCCATTGGATTCTGGAACTGTACTCTTAAGTGTTAAAATCCCGATCTCAAGAGCAATTAAGAGCATATCTAGTAATAGAGAGTGTAAACTGATATTTGAAACCTATAGAGCTTCACCAAGGCCTCTTGGAAATGCTTTGGCCTACTTGAATGCTGCTTTCTTCGCTGAAGTTTCCGGGTAGTCGTTATCTGATGGAGTTGTCTTTAATAGATGTCAATTGGCTTTCGGTGCTTACGGAACTAAACATGCAATTAGAGCAAGAAAAGTTGAGGAATTTTTGACTGGGAAGCTCTTGACTATAGATGCCATATATGAAGCTATTAGATTGGTTAAAGATACAGTGATTCCTGAAGTCGGGACTAGGAACCCGGAATACAGGTCAAGCTTAGCTGTGGGCTATCTTTTTCGCTTCTTTTCTCCTTTTCTTAGCTTTAAGGGCTTATCGAATGGATGCATACAGACTTCATTGTCCAAAGAAGTAGAGTTAAAACCCCGCACTTTGCTGACATCGTCGAAGCAGGCAGTACAAATGAACAGCAAATTTCATCCGGTTGGTCAGGCAGTTACAAAATCAAATGCTGCTCTTCAAGCTTCTGGTTTGTATAATTTATTTACTGATAAATTTTTTTCATATACAAACTATGTTTTAGCATGAATTGTGTTTTTGTCTGTCGGTTTGCTAATTGAACAAATTATGCAGGTGAGGCTGGTTATGTTGATGATATTCCCTCTCCTAGTAATTGTCTGTATGGAGCCTTCATTTACAGCAAAAAGCCTTTTGCAAGGGTGAAGGGTATAGAACTCGATTCTAAATTTGTCCCCAATGGAGTCGCTGGGCTTATTTCATTCAAAGATATTCCAGAAGGTGGGGAGAATATTGGTGCTAAGACGATTTTTGGTCCAGAACCTTTATTTGCTGATGATCTAACTCACCATGCTGGACAGCGCCTTGCCCTTGTGGTAATTTCCTTTGATGTACTCTTAAATGGCACTGACACATTATTTTTGTTTGAAACTATTGTTTCTTCGGGTTACAATAGGTTGCAGATACACAAAAACATGCAGATTTAGCATCAGAGGTTGCTGTCTGGACCCTCCAATTTTAACAGTGGAAGAAGCTGTTGAGAGATCTAGCTTCTTTGAGGTCCCCCCATTTTTATACCCCAAAGAAGTCGGTGACATGTCAGAAGGAATGGCTGCAGCTGACAACAAGATTCTCTCTGCACAGGTTTTTCATTTTACAACTTGAGAAAAAGAAACTATTATTCAAGAATTTCAGTGCGCGCATTACTCATTGCTATATCATTTAATCCAGATAAAGCTCGGATCACAATATTATTTTTATATGGAGAATTAAACTGCGCTTGCTGTACCCGATGAAGACAACTGTATAGTAGTTCACAGTTCAACTCAATGCCCTGAGTATGCACATGCTGTAATTGCATCGTGTCTCGGTGTTCCAGAACACAATGTGCGAGTCGTTACAAGATGACGGAGGACAAGAATTACAATTCTTTGAATTCTGGTGCAAAATCAAGTTGTTATTTTCAAGAAACTCTGTCAAGATTTCTAATGCTGAATTGTGGAGGATTCGATGCAAATTCAAACTCATTTACACGTTTTGGAGCTATTTCAAGACTTTAAAATTGAAGGTAAAAATTTCAGCCCAATAAAAATGTGCTTAAAGTTTGATACATGCACATGAGTTTCAGCCCATGTTGAAGCAGGACGTTTTGGAAGATTTAGTTGATGTTTTGTTGCTTTGAATTCCGTTATTGATTAGCTTTAATGTTCCTTTATTATAATGTTAATGTAGGCTGTTTTATTTAAGTTTAATAGCCTTTATTTAACTTGTAACACCTGATTGTTTTCCTATTTATATCGAAAACGAATTCAATAAAAGGCAGATCATTTTGGAGTTATTTGAGTGTCTAAACACATTTGGGTTTTATTAGTTTCCAAAAACTAATGGGTTTTGTGTGTAATCCAAAAACACTCAACTAGTTCTTCTTGTTCTTATTATTTCCAGCCTTGTTACAATTCCACATTCTGAAACTTAACACTTCCAAACACCCATAAACATTACCATTTCGTTTTACCCTTAAACCAGCCTAAACACAACCTTTCCCCATATTCCCCTTCATAAACAGCCTGA
>CAOJBJ013397872.1:0-12605 GCA_948291685.1 Euphorbia celastroides | reverse complement strand
TACCCACTACCCTAACCCATTTACCCTAATCCTAAATATAGTAAAAACCTAACCCTATTCCTCTAATCGCCGGCGCCGTCGCCGAAAAATCGCGTTTCCGGCCACGGCGCCAAAACCCCAAAATCCGTCTCGCCGTTCGACACGCCTGTCATTTTACCGCCGCCGAGATCCGGATGATGGCTTGTAGGAGGGAGAAGAAGGGAAGAGCAAGAGGCGGTTTCAAGGAATGAATTTGAGGCCAGCGACGAGCTCTGAGGCCGGCGGCCAGTGAGCGATGAGGACGACGAGAGCAGCGACGGGGACATCAGCGACGACGAGGACGGTGGCTAGTGACGGCGTGAGTTCCAGATCTGCTTTCAGTTCATTTTTTCGGCGGCGGCAAAGCGAGTGACGAGATTGCAGCGGCGAGATCTGGGGCTCGGATCAACAGCGGCGAGATCTGTCAACGGAAGCGACAGCGACAGCGGATCTGGACAGCAGCGACGATGAAAACGGCGACGGCTGGTCATCGACGTCGACGGGTCGCAGCAGCGTCGAAGGTGGCTGGTCGGCGACGAGTGGCTTGGGGAGAGAATGAAAAAGTAATGGGTTAGAAAAGTTAATGGGTTAGATTTTGTGTAAAATGGGTAGAGTTAATGGGTTTTTATTGAAATGGGTTAAAAGAATAGGTTTTGACCATGGCATTTTTTAACGGTGTTAGAGCTCTGATCCTCACTTTGCTAACGGAGACAAACATCAGGGGGCGTTTTGCTTGGTTTTAAACATCCGGGGGTATTTTGCTGAAATTTGAAACATCAGGGAGGTTTTTTGAACTTATCCCAAACTTTAATTTGTAAGCGCATAAACAAACATTGATATTTTTATAAAATGTGTCGATGTCTTCCGAGGATATTCCACCTAAATTATGCTATATTTCTTTCACATATACATTTTTTAATAAGAGGAGTAGTAAAAAAGCTTAGCCGTGAATTTCTTTTACATGTACGAGTTCATATTTTTTTCTTCATAAAAAAATCTGATTTTAGTAGGATTTATATAGAAACTTTCAAATATCTTTTTTTTTACCTTTAAAAGAATAGCATTTGTTGGAGGAATAGCCTGAAACATGTCGCCAAAAACATATTTCACATTGGGAGTGTATTTCTTCCGGCCACCAAGTGTGGAAGATCGAGCACCATGCATTCAATGTGTGGGAATGCTTCAACTATGCAACTAGCCATACTTCCAATTCCACCACCAACATCAACTAACGAACTCAACCCATCGAACACCTCTTTCCCTTGACCAATAAGAACACTCATCACGAGCCGGGCATCACAAGACATACCTTTGTTGAACAAATTGTTGAGCCAAGAGTCTCTGCCCACAAGCTCGAAAAATGGCATCCCATGAGCCATCTCAAATGAGGTTGAAACATCATTGACAAACCAACGGCTAGCGAAATGACTTTTTGTTATTGCATGAGGATCAAGCATGGCTAGCAAGAACGGTGTTACACTAAATGGGTTGTCTTTTAGGAGTAGTCGAGATGAATTTGTGAGGGCATACCCTTCGTTTTCTTCGCCTTCTTCAGGGTTAGTTTTTGATAGAGAAAAGATGCCAGAATGAACCAAAATGCGCATTAAGCGACCAAGGCAATGAGCTTTGGTTGGATGAATAGATAAAGCAGTGTTTAACTCGGAAATGGTGATAGGTTTACCGTGGCTATGGATGATATCCAGGATGCCTAACTCGACTGCACATTTTAGAGACATGGAGTTTATGTAGTTGAATATTTGATTCCATATGTGAGCTTGAGCTTCAAAAAGCTCACTGTTTTCAGACAAATTATCCATGATGGTACTTTGTTTTCTATACGTAGCAAGTGTTATTTTAAAGCCCCAAAAAGTTGTGATTTAGTATTTGGATGTTATAATTTGTTTTTTTCTGAACATAAGTGGGAAAGGAAAGAGAAGATTCTAGAAAACATCTCAACTTGGTCAGTATTCCTATATATTAACCTTTGTTAAGGTTATATGGAGATTTAAATATAATAAAAGTCACAATTGGACAGTATATTATCTAATTTATCTTACGTTTTTCAGTTAAATGATAACATAATTCGGGAGCATCGAGATTAAATGTTCCTGAGAACTTGACCAAAATAGTCTTTCAAAACTCTGAACTTCAAAAAATGCAGACAACTTACTAAAATTGTCCAAAGTTACAACTCAACTTATTACAATCAGACAAAAACCAATTCCCTAATGATGACTTGGTATACGACTTTTTCAAACTCTTGGAAAGAAATTTCTTCTCCAATATCATAACTTTTATGATTAACTTCCTCAATAAGAAACGAATTACTAAATATTGTATAGTACAAAAGAAAATGTATGATTGAGTTTTAATTATCAACTTAAATATTTATGTTAAAGGAATTTATGACATGGTATCAAAGTCTTTATAGAATTAAATTTTAAAACATATTAGAGTAGAGATGTAATGTACTTGCTTCAAGTTAAAGTAAAATTCACGTATAAGGGAATGTCAAAAATAAGATAACATGCAGTCTCATTCCGGGCGTTTTATTTCCTAATATATAATGTGAATCTATTGCCTTGACATATCAATAGACTTAAACTTAATAATTTTATTTTCCTCACTTAAATTATATATGAATTAAAAGGCTAAAATAATATTTATCGTGAACCGCTTCCAACTATGGGTCTTGAGTGGTCACACCTCGTTCAAAGCCGACCTTGAGAGATATATAATTGAGCATAATTTATCAGTTTTCAGGTTAAATTATTTTTTTGTGAGTAAAATATATTCACACTGATGTGTGGGGACATCTTTAAGTGCTTCTCTTACAATAAATGTACAATGTGACATGCATATATCGAAGTATTATGGAGGTTAAGTGGCAAAATCAGGTGTTGTGGTAACAAAATTTGATAAATTATTGCTTAATGGCCATGAATTTACAAATGACTTGGACAAAACATCACAAACATGTTGGTAGACCTGTTCAAAATACCAAAGGTCCGCCTAAGCCTGACGTCAATGTGTGTGTATATATATATTAATAAAAGAAATCAAGTTAAAAATTACATTTTCAGCCTTATGTATTTATGATATTTATTTTTAAAATTTTATTCAGTTTTTTTTCTTTTATTTTAATTTTACTAAAAACATAATCATATTTAAGAAAAATTCTGAATTCTAAAAAAATAATCATTCCTTTTATGAATAATAATAAAATATTTTTAATACATTTATTTAAGTGAATTCAAATAATATATTCGTGCATCGCGCATATATAAATATAAAAAAAACATATACATTTATATATATTATTATATATAATAATTAAAATAAAAATGATGCGTATGAAACTGAATCAAACAGAGTTTGTTTGTGTGTATTAATTTAAGAGTTGCGTTCCTTTCATCCAAGTTAAGTAGTTTTAACTCTAAACTAATAAAGATATTTCTTTAAAAAATAAACCTGTCGGAAAAGGAAGTTCAGCTTATATTGAACACGAAATGATATGAGAATTGTAAACGAAATGATGAGACATTTTTAATTTATTTATATAAAATAAATTAATAATTATTGGTGGGCTGGTTGGGCCGGCTCGGGAGTGGAGTTATAAATTTAAACTCAGTCCGACCTGATCCATGTACACTATACAAACAGGCTGAGATTGGTTTGGACTAGACATATTTGCGTTGGTCCGACCTGACCCAGCCCGAACCTGACCCACCCGTGAATAGGTCTACCTACAACCAGGATGGGGAGACCTTTCTGATTAATTTTCCACCTACAAAAGTTATTCTAATAGCTAGTCTCCTTACATATACTAGTCTTACAAATTGTGTAGGTGGATTGTGTTGATGTCATATTAGATTAGGTATTCTATAAGTAGCTCAATTGGTAACACAATTTGAACATATATGATCAGAACATAGTTAGTCAAAACTCACTAAATATATTTGTTAAAAGAAATTGAAAGTCTTAATTATAATTGAACCTAAACAAAATTACTGAATGAATATACTTGTATATATTAAAGAAAAAGTATTCTAACAAGTTGAATACTCCTAATGAATAATAATGAACTTATTATCAAGTTGACAAAGTATGGCTCATGTTGAACCTTTTTTTTAAAAAAAAAAGAAAAGATTCTTGCATCCCACTAATAATGGAGCTGTAAAGTGTGCAATGACCTGTACTTATATAGAAGCCATGAAAATGTGTAATAGAAGGTACTATGCGAGAGCTAGCAAGAACAATTGTAGCCTAAGTTGTTATTTTCTCGCCCATTTTCTAATTATCTTGGCCTATTAAATTGATGTACGAGAGTTGTGTTAATGCTATTTCTACATGGTTTTTCATTATAATGATTCATTTGGTGCACAATTGGCTATATCTTCTTATGCCGTCTCCACCTCTATGATTTTTTTCCATACCAAACCTATGAGACAAAAAGAATGACAATATTTTCCGGTACTCGTGTGGGCGAGCTAGGGCATGGCTATAAACACATTTATCATTATGTTTCAATTAAAGATTCGAGAAAAAGAAGTTCTCGAAGAGAAATATTCTTCGTTTTCTTATTGGAGATTCCTTTTTTTATAGTAATAAATGATGTGCAATTTTTTTCGCATTGTATAACAAAAATGATTATATTTGGAGCGGATTTTTCTGTTTTTTCGCTGGTATAGCAGTTTCAGGTGTTGTTTGTTTCTGGATGGCGCTTGAAGCTCTTATACCACGACTAAACTTTTTTGATGCGCCTCATTTTATTAAAAAAAATAAATTATTCCACAAACTTTCATATGAAAACGAACTAGATTACCACTGTTTTAACATAATTTAATATTAACGATCCTCAGTTTGTAAAATTTTTGAAGCTACGTGTTCCTTTTGCTAAAATAAATATTCCTCAAGACTCCTTGTATAACTGAAACTTCTGAATTCCTATTTGAAGTTTACATGTATTTATCACCTAAGCTGAAAAAGAAAATTATTTTGACACAAAGGAGACTCTAAGTTCCCTTCAAAATGTTTGTCTTCTCTTAAGGTCAAAAGGGCTCGAAGATTCATCTCAGAGGTGAGGGAGTTTAAAAGTTCATTTTTATCAAATCTAAGAGTCCCACAAGTACATTTCAAATTGAGGCTATCACGACAAAGATTATCAAATTTAGACAACTTGTAAGGTATATTTGCATTTGTTAAAAAGTGTTTAGTGTATCAGACAAACATATTTAATTAAGAAAAAAAGAAGAGGAAAGGATTGAGCCACGTCACTAAGAAGTAAAAGGAGTACAAATGGCATTGAATGGATTCTATAAAAAAAAAAAAAATTTAGACAGGGTGTGATGCGATAAGTAGTGGTGTTTTTGCCAAATAATAATTACTTCCAACACCCAAATGGCCCTGTGTCCAAATTAAAGAGTTATAGAAACTTTAATACGTGACATCTTATAGATCTCTAATCGAAATGGATATTTAAGTACACATATTAATAATACGCATGTTAAATTCATTCGAGCACTTTTAGAATTGTCTTTAATTGTCTTTCGCTCTTTTAATCTTTTGAAATTTCCTATGGTAGCCCTGAACTTACAAAATATATATCACTTTATCTCTTCAACATATAAAATTGCACCATTTTGGCTTCTAGACACCAAGTGTTGGTTTCTGATTAAAAATATCATCCAATCAAAAGTTGACACGTGGAATTTCAAGGTTTAAATGTTTATTTTAAACAAATTTAGGGAAGTGGAAATCCATCAAGGAAAGTTCAGCAGAGTGAGAGGAACATCTAAAAATTCAGACAGGAAAAATGCTATCAAAAGACAAGTTTGAGAAGATACAAATGTATTTGGCGTGATAAATATTAGAAATCCTTTTTGTACATTTATTTTAAAGTAGACCTAGATCTGAATCCCCGCCCGGCCCGGCCTGATTTCGTATATAATGGGTTGTGCTTGGACTCAAATTTTGTCATAAAACGCATCCCGAGCCGGAGTCTGTAAAAGCCGAAAATATTATGACCGAGCTTGGTTTTCATATAAAAATTCAAGACTCCGAGCAGTAATACTTTTATGTAACATATATGTTTATATATTATAATTAACTGTTATTTATATTCTTATGTTTTAATACATTAGAATTTTAAATTTTACTATAAAAAAGTACACTGTAAATTAAAAAAAATCAAATATATGTATTTTTATCTATTAGAAAATATTTTAAAAGAAAAATGTCTGGTCTTTGGACTGAGATTGATAATGACTTTTAAATCCAGCTCGAATTTAAAATTTTTAAAGAATTGGACTGAGATTGATAATGACTTGTACTTAACTTTTTAATCAAGATTAATCACCATCCGAACCCAGCCCACCGGCTCAATAAGCAGGTCTATTTTTAAAGTAAGAAGATATAATTAATAGTTTTGAAGTAAGTGAGACGAGAACGACAGAGAGACAAAGGAAAGTGGCCAATCCATTAGAAATTATATCCTCTGAATGCATGCAGTATGGGTTTGATTTTGTACTTTTATTTCATTATTCTAAAAATATCTCCTATAAAAGAGTATAAATATCTTTCCAATAAATCAACAACAAAATTATGAATATTAACCACTTATTCAAACCTATAATAAAGCTAGATAAATAAATAAAATCTAATAGTATCACGGCAGATAATTTACCACGTACGTGACAAAATTTGTCTTTAAAGAACAATAGTTTCAAAAGTTTATCTCGGAATTTATTATTTGTTTTCAGTTATATTAACTAGGTCTTTGGATATTAGTTTTTCATTTCGGTATTATCTATATATTAATAAAAATATTAAGTTTTAAATTACTGATTTATCCTGAAATACAATTTTATAGATACAAATGAATATTTTGACTTTTCTTAAAAGAATAAATTCAAATTTTATAATTATTTTTTAAATAAATTTATTGATTAATATATTTCTAAAATCTATTTTCAAAAACTTAATATGGTTAAATAATTTAAGTAAAGAAGATTTAAATTACTTTTTTACCTTTATAATAAACAATAATAATAAGATATTTTATATTATTTAATCAAATAAATTTCAATTTCTACCAATTGGCCTTTGGTAAAGTGGTACACCTTCCAATGTGTTGGTAAAAGGTCTTAAATTCAAAACACAGTCTCTTAAAGGATTTACTAATTATTTAAAAAAAATCAATTTCTACAATTATCAAATAAATACGTTCATGAACTAACATATCTCTTCAATATATTTGTTAAGAGTTATTTTGATATTATTTGTGCATCGCACAGGACTATACTAATATATGTGATTTTAGTTCAGTATTTTATATTATTTATATCATTTAGTATTTTATAAGCTTTTCCAATTTACTAATAAGATTTTTTTTCTCCATAGAAACATTTGTGACATTAGTATATAAATGCCACATTCGTTAAGAGTTAGAACTTCATCCTTCATTCTATGGATTTATTTCTTCCATATTTTGACTCCGACATGTTAGAAACAATAATACTCTTAGCTATTCTTGCTATTATCCTTTGCTCGTATACAAAGAACAAGTTTTCTAAAGCTGTTTATAATAAGCCAAAACTAGCCCCTCGAGTTCCGGGTGCATGGCCAATTATCGGTCACATGCCTACTTTAGCAACCTCGAACTCTCCTCACATAGTACTGGCTCACCTAGTTGATAAGTATGGCTCAATCTTCACATTACACCTCAGGAAACAATCTATTCTCGTGGTTAGTAGCTTGGAACTCGCTAGGGAAATCTTCACCACAAATGACTTGAATGTTATTTTTCGCCCGTCCTTTGTTGCTGCGAAAATTATGGGCTATAACTACGCCTTTTTTCCTTTCACTCCAGGCGGTCCATACTGGAGCCAAACTCGCAAAATGTCTATTTCAGGACTACTCTCCAGTCGTCGGCTTGAGCAACTCAAACATGTCAGATCCGAAGAAGTTGAAACTTCAATTAAGGAATTGTATCGAACGACACGTACAATGAGGACTATCGAGATGAAGCAATGGCTATTGAGATTGAACATGAATGTACTTCTTCGGATGGTTGTAGGTAAGAAGTTTTGTGGTGCAAACCGAGTTGAAGATGAAAACCGTTTCCATAAAGGCGTTACGACGTTGTTTCACTTCTTGGGGGTGATTGTATTGAGAGATGTTGTCCCGGGACTCGGATGGATTGATTGGGGTGGGCACGAGAGGAGAATGAAGAAAACTGCTAAAGAAATTGATGAATTTCTTGAAAAAATGGTTGGATGAACATAAGTTGAAAAAATGTGACAAGGATGGTGAAGATTTTATGGATGTTGTAATTTCATTTCTTAATGGTCAAGAGATTGAAGGTTATGATGCCGATAAAGCCACCAAAGCTACATGCTTAGTAAGATTTATATCCTTTTTTATATATAGACATATCCTTTTTTTATTACAATGTTTTTATATATTAAAAGCGTAAAGTGGACATTAATTTATTTGGAGAAGAAGGATTGTAGGGGCAATTCATTGAAAAATTTGTTGTGGGGACGATTTTCTTTTTTTGGTAAAAATATTGGATTTCGGTGATACATAGACATGGTCACAATTACATATTGCACGGTCTTTTTTATTTATTTTTTTTGCTAAAAACGATTATTTTGATTTTGAAATAGTGACCTAACTTTTTTGAAAAGTTTGTTCTCTTCAATTTGATGTAAGTTCATATGAGTTAAATTTTTTTTTAAAAAAAATATAATCTTAAGATTTTAACCTTAGCTTTATGGGATTATTTATAAGCATCTCGCCTATCAATATTGGAGTTTTGTTGAGTTCAAAATTTTGCATCATTTTCCATGACTACGAATAGTGTAGTGTTGTTTTGAAAAATCGACTTCTACCATCTACTGAAATAAACATTTTTAAATGAAAAAAAGCAATAAGCTCCACTTTTTTCATAGGTAGAGCTACAATTAGGCTTCACCTATGAATTTTTGGTGGCCCAGTTATAGTTGTTAAATTATTCTTAACACTTCCCCCATAAAATTTATCTCTCAATTTAGTGTTATGTAATTGAAAAGCTGAAATTTTGATTGACAGAGTATGATAACAGGATACGAAATGGTAGCAACCGCCCTAACATGGACAATCTCATTACTTCTCAACAACAAACATGTAATCCAAAAGGCTCGAGAAGAACTAGACACACATGTTGGCAAACATGTAATTACAAATCGATATGACTGCTGGTATCGGTTTGACAAACAACAAAGTTACTGATTTGGAGATTATTGTCTCGCCTCGTCTTGCTTCATATTGTTATGAATGAAGGTTTTACTAGTTAATGTGACGTATTTGAATTGGTCACAATGTGGTGGCTTTTGATTACTATTTTCTAAATTTGTATGTTCTCTCAATAAATTCCGCAGTAAAACTACAGTGTTAAGTATTGTGTTTTAATATGGAAACTGGGGAGAGCTTAAAAAAGCTTCCGAGGAAATTAGCTCCTATAAAATCTATTAATTAAAGGAGAAAGTCGGGAATCTTGGTTTGAATAGTATTAAAAAAAATAAGAAAAAGTCCTACAAAATACATAAACATAAAGACAGATAAAATGAAAAATGAAGAAAAAGGAAACCAATGTGAAGAAATCATCTGGAAAGGAAGGGATTTTATATTGAGAGGCTTTTTGCACTCTACTCTCAATTATCACTTATTTAATTATTTTCTTCGTTAATAATCGATGGTTTGTAAAATGTTCGACTTTCCGTATAATTTCCCAAAGAAGAATATGTGTGCGGTTGTCTGTGAACTTTATTTAGTCTTCATAGTTATAATAATCTAATTTATATATGAACTTCTTTTACAAATAATGAACAAAAAAATTATCTTTATATATTTTTCTACTTGTGTTTGTAAATATGTTTTGGTATAGCTCGTATTCAGGCTCATTCAATTTACAATTTTATTCTAAGGCGTTATGATATCATACTATTTTGTAGCTTTAATGATCAAGAAAAAAGAGATATAGCTTCCAAAAAAGACCGGCTTAGACTTATCCATCATTACAGCACACACAATACCAATTTTTTTTTATTGCTGAGTTATACCACAAAAATAAAATTAACACACACAAGACCTAGCATCACAAACCACAACTCAAACAATACGATAAAAACTTCCTTATATAACATCGCTTCTACTCGAAACAATGTGAAGGAAGTCGTGGTGATGCAATAATCTCCAAATCGGTAACTTTCGTGTTGGTCAACCCAATGCCAGTAGTCATATCGATAGGTTCATCATCAACACTCGATATATCAAAACCGTGTAACAAACTCGCCAAAGTAAATTGCATCATTTGTATGCCATAAGATTTTGCGGGGCATTCTCTTCTTCCAGCTCCAAATGGTAGCAACTCGAAATGTAGACCCCTAACATCAACCTCCTTATGAGTTGTCAAAAACCGCTCGGGTTTGAACTCCATAGGGTCGGACCATACAGTCGGGTCTCTATGAATTTTCCATAGGTTCATCATTAGCCATGTGCCCTTTGGAATATGGTAGCCTCCAATGGTACAATCTTCGACAAATATTCGGGGTCCGGGTATAAAGGACGGTGGATATAGCCTTAGTGATTCTTTGACTATGGCTTGAAGATAAACGAGTTTGGTTATGTCTGCATCGTTGACCATTCTTTGTTTTCCGACATGTGTGTCGAGTTCTTCTCGAGCCTTTTTCATTGCATGTTTGCTGTTGAGGAGTAATGAGATTGTCCATATTAGAGCTGCTGCTACTGTTTCAAATCCTGTTATCAAACCCTACCAATCAAAATATTAGTTTGTTAGTTACCAAAATTTTACTAACAAATGGAGATTTTATAGCGGACTAGACTATACCGTCACGAAAAAGAACATTGTGAACTTGATCTCTTCATTGATACAACTATTTAATATATATACTACGATTAGATCTAATATATCAGCTTAAGTTTTTGGATTAAACGGTTACATATTAGAGCCTTTTTAGTCTGGGGCCAAGTGTTCAAATCCTAGCAATTTTATTTGTTGAATTAAATTTCAAATGACATTACTAATTGATATAAATACTTTGATCGAGCCTGTATTGAACTGTTTCCAATTGCTTACCTACAATTCACGCATCGGTATACAAACCCTAACTCAAACATCGCACGAGTAAAGGTTCAATTATAATGTTCACATTATTCTTTTATGTCATTTGTCTAGTTAAAAAAAGATATTAAAACGTTTTAATGATAAATTTTTTTTAAAAAAAAAAAGCTTACTAAGCATGAAGCTTTGGTGGCTGTATCGACATCATGACCTTCAATATCTTGACCATCAAGATACGAAATTACAACATCCATAAAATCTTTGCCATTTTTCTCCTCTTTTTTATTCTTATGCTCTTCCAACCATTTCTCAAGAAAACCATCAATTTCTTTAGCAGTTCTTTTCATTTTCTTCTCATATCCACCCCAATCGATCCACCCGAGAGACGGGACAACATCCCTCAATACAGTCATACCCAAAAACCGAAACAATGTCGTTACCCCTTGTTGAAAACCGTTTTCGTTTTCAACACGATTTGCACCACTAAACTTCTTACCTACAACCATCCGTAGAAGTACATTCAAATTCAAACCCGAAAACCATTTTTTCAAATCGATGCTCCCTTGACTTGACATTCGATACAATTCTCTTATAGAAGTTTCAACTTCTTCGGTCCTAATATGTTTGAGATGCTCAAGTCGACGGGTTGAGAGAAGTTCCAAAGTCGATATTTTGCGCATTTTGCTCCAGTATGGACCGCCTGGAGTGAAAGGAAATAACGCATAGTTATAGCCCATTACTTTGGCGGCAACAATGGAGGGGCGGAAAGTAACATTCAAGTCATTTGTGGTGAAGATTTCCTTAGCGAGCCCCGAGCTACTAACCACTAGCACGGAGTGTTGCCCTAGGTCTAGGGTAAAGATTGGACCATGCTTATCAGCTAAACAAGCAAGTGTTATGTGAGGAGTTTCCGTGGCTACTAAAATAGGCAAGTGACCGATAAATGGCCATGCACCCGGAACCCGAGGGGCTAGTTTTCCCTTATAAGGAGCTCGAGAATTCTTCTTCTTTAGATAGTGGGAAATGATAATAGAAAGAATAAATAGGACTACGACCCCTAACATGTTGGTGATAAAATATGGAAGAAATGGAAGGGTTGGAGTTGTAGGTTTGAGAAATTTGGTATTTATACACTATTTTTATTATGCACTCTCATGCTTTTATTAGCTTTAAAAAAAGGGATAAGTTCAAAAAAAACCCTGATGTTTCAAATTTCAGCAAAATACTCCCTGATGTTAAAAGCCAAGCAAAACGCCCCCTGATGTTTGTCTCCGTCAACAAAGTGAGGATCAGAGCCCTAACACCGTTAAAAAATACCATGTCAGAGGGTAGGGGAACGAGGGCGGGTCCTCGCCGGAGAAGGTGGCCAGAGGCAGAGGCGGCGTGAATGGAAAGGGGGAAGAGATGAGGTTAAATGGAATTAGGGTAGTTTAGGATTAGGGTAAATGGGTTAGGGTAGTGG
>CAOJBJ013395059.1:0-12944 GCA_948291685.1 Euphorbia celastroides | reverse complement strand
GCTTTAAATCATGTGATTGTGGAGGTTGGGCCATCAAATGTTGTTCAGATTATCTCCCATCTAGGTGGTGCTTGCAAGTCATCTGAATCAATTATATTATCAAAGTTTCCCCATATATTTTGGTCTTCGTGTACTTTACATGCTATCTTTGTGCTAATGGAAGAAATTGCTGAGCTTGAATGGTTGAAGCCTGTTGTCCTGTGTGCCAAGGCAATTGAGCAATGCATGATGACTTATCAGCATATTTCTTCAAGTATTCTCATCGAAAATCTGAAAGGAAGTTCTAAAATGATCTCTGCAAAGTTTGCTCCTTCATATTGGTCTGTCCATAGAATTTTCGAGCTAAGGCAAGTTCTTCAAGAGGTGGTTGTCAGTGACGAATGGAAGCAGTGGAAGCAAAGCATAATGGAGGAAGTTGCAAGTGTCGAATCTGCCATTTTAGGAGATGAATTTTGGAGCAAGGCACATTTGATGTTGCAGCTATACGAGCCATTTGTAAGCTCTTTATCTCTGATTGATACCGATAAGTCTGCAATTGGTTTTGTTCATGATTGGAAGATTCAAGCTCTTGAAACATTGAAAAACAAGGCGGTAGATGACGGGATATTAAACCAGTTGGAAGGATTGATAGAGAACAAATGGGACATGTTGTTTTCTCCTCTTCATGCTGCAGGCTATATTTTAAACCCGAAGAACACGGGAAAATCTCAAACAAGGGACAAATCTGTGATGCGAGGCTGGAAAGTGACTGTAGAGAGATATGAAGGGGAAAGTGCAATTAGGCGAGCTCTGAGAGAGGAACTTAGTTCATATTGGCGCCTTGAAGGGGCCTTAGGGGGAGAAGATGCAGTGGATTGCAGAGACAAAATGGACCCTGTGGCCTGGTGGGAGAATTTCGGGTTTGAAACTCCCAATCTGCAGACTCTAGCCATAAAAGTTCTGAGTCAAGTTTCTAGTGTTGCAGTGTGCCAAGAGATATGGCAGACTAATGAGTTGTTGTATCGAGAGGCAGTTAGCAGGTTGGGAGTAGAGAGAGTGGAGGATCTTGTTTTTGTGCAGAACAATCTTAGACTCCATAACCCGAGAAATGGAAACTTAAGGCAATATCGAGCAAATGAAAGCTGTTGTAAATATTCATGACAACTTATAGAGTGAAGAATTGGCTGTTTTGTTTTATCAAAATGGCAACTCGTAAAAAGCATTGAAGTCCAAAAAACTGCTCTATCAATGATGCGATATTTTCTCATGTTTTATCATGATGCATTGCTTATTTTCAAAAATGTACTTCAAATTTTTTTCGCTAACACGGGGTAAATTACCAAGTGGGTCATCGAAGTTAGCAAGCGATCTTCAAGCATTCAACTTCACATATTTTGTTGAATCAGTTGGATATATATTGATCATAAAAATGGCATATTGTGGGATGGATAGAAAGTCCGAGTCAAATTTATCTAATTGCATCAGTCGCTTCTGCCATTTTCTCTTCAAAACAGCATCTGCTTGAGTTTTAGGTAGTAAAATGTATTAACATGATAATATATTTGCGGCTTTCAAGCACACTTAAATGTATATGTCCTTACAAACATAAATATAATCTCATAATTTCTTTCATTTCAAATCACAGGGTCTTATATTTTTATTTAATTATTATTTGCAGTTTTTATTCTGGAAACTAATTACTTAAATACTAAATAATATATTGGTTAATAAGGTCAATGCTTTCTATTTTCGAAAACACACAAGTCTTAGAGTTTGATATTCACCTACTTAAGTATTTCCATCCCAAATCCATCCTATTCCCACGTGTAGTTAGTCAAAGCAAGATTATCTTAAGATTAAAACAAATGAAGTTTAAAGGTCTAATGCATACTTAGTCTCCTAAATTAGGCACGTTTTATCTTTTTCTCCACTAAGCTATTGTTTTGTCTTGCGGACCCCCCAAACTTGACAAAAGTGTACCCAACAGCCTCTCTTCATGCTGACATGGCAGCGTGTGGATGCTTTGACTTTTCAACCAAAATTGCTGCCACGTCAGCATGAGAGAGCTGTTAGGTACTTTTTTGCCAAGTTTGGAAGGTTACCCGGTCTTTTTGTCAAGTTCAGGGGGTTGGCGGGACAAAACAAGAGTTTAGGGGGAAAAAATAAATCGTGTCAAGTTTAGGAAGCTAAGTATGCATTAGACCAAGTTTAAATTCATAATAGACAATTGTTTCTTTCTAAACAAACTTTTGTTATTCATTGTTCTCCTGTTTGCAATGGATTGAAAATAAGAATGGTATTTTAGAATTATTACTTTACCATTTGACAGAAGAATTATTCCGAAACTCAATACAGAAACGTCCTAGTGTTGTATGAAGAATGGAGTTTTCAACGTCTACCAAAAAAAATAGAGTTCAATTAGTGCACAAATTTCACTAGGCACTAGTCAGAAGTATAAGTGCATCTGCAGTCTAGGCAGATTCGTGTATTTGTATTCTGTTTTTAATTTTGTTAGTCCTTAAAAAATAGATTCATCTGAAAAATTCATAATATATAAAAAAAAATATAATTTAATTAGTCAATTCTTACCCGAATAAATATAGTGTTTTAAAAATTTTGTGTAGGCCTCACCTGGCTATCTACTCAAGGTGATTTTTAAAACTCAAACTTGCATAGAACAATGTTACCAATCGGAACTCATTCTTTTAGACTGAAAGACAGATGGTAGAATTTAAAACGTAATCGTGACAGAGAAAAAATTATTGAAACTTAATAAAATTAATATTTATATCAAAATAATTGAAATCTATTGAATGTGGAACTTATTTGAATTACATTAAACTTTAATGAAACTCAATCAAGTTTTGACATTTAATGAAAATTTAATGAACTCAACGGAATTAAAATTTAATGAATTTAAACTAAACATAACTAAATGAAAAATAAGCTTAAAAGACATATTTTGGGTACTACTAGTCTACTAAGCAGATTTAACGGAGTGAGTATTACTTTAGTAAAATGCATTGTTAGGTTTTATGTCTATTATTTATCACCTTTTCTAATCTTTATTTATTAATTTTTTCGCTACATATTTGGTCAAGCAAATGTAATTGCCGAGGCCACTATCGTCTCTAGAATATCAAAGTGGGGTATTATGATGATATTGCCAATTACTTTATGCACAACTTAAAGTAACTACACATCTCTTTCGCTCTTATTACTTTAATGGCTTGTTTAAGCATTTTGTAATGAATTATTATCTTACAACAATCTAAACACAAATTAGACTTGTCGGCATTATTTGTTCCCCATATTGTAATGCAAAGTTTGTCTCGGTTATGGCAAACTATACTTTTAAGAAAACGAGAAAGAAAAAATTACGATAACAAGGAATCAAAGCGGCAGTTAAGTGATTAATTTGTTATGGTTTTTAATACTTCATTTATGTTTAAAATTTTATATCATTTCATAAAGAAAACAATTATTTTGCAGTGTGGGATTGCGCTTTTAATCTTAGAAGTACAGTGATGTTCTCACAACCGTGCTTAGTAATAAAGTGATGAAACTATTTGATATGTGGTATGATTTGATTTAATCGGATTTTACCAATAAATAATAGAAAATTTTTGATATAAAGGTGCATTAATGCAATTAAACTGTGAGTAATTAAATTGATGTGTCACCTATTATTTAACATTACAAATCTAACGTGTAAACATTTCTTCGATGGTTTGTTTTTTCTTTCAAATCTAACCTGGTACGGTTGCTGTTCTTTTATAGGTATGTTTTTATTCGGTTGCACTGAAGTCAATAATAGTTCACAGTTGTACACTTGTACTGATCAAACTAGATGGCATGGAACGGCTCGGTTTGGTTTTAATAATACTACAAAACTTATCAAATTGGTAATACTTTCTCAGTTTTTTTTAAGTGGTCTTTTAGAGATTTTTCACTCATATTAAAAAATATTAATTAAAAATTTAAATTTATTTATTTATCTTTATTTAATATGAAAGTCTAGTATAATAAAATGAATACAATCAAATATATATAATTAATTATAATAGGTAATATGAGAAAAAATAAAGAAATTTATATATTAAAAATTAAAAAGATCACTTACAAGTAAATTAAAATAATAGATTAAAAGATCACTTTGAAAAACGGATGAAGTATTAATTATAAATATATCAAACGCATCTGTCAGTAATTGTCCAATATCATAAGCATGATCTTTTAAAACATTATTTTGATCAATAGTATGACGGATGCTTTTAAATTATAGGTCCGTCAAAATTGTTTGACTATTTGACGATAATCATGGAATTAAAAGCGTAAATCACGGTTCTATGTACATATATTAGTGGAGCAGGAAATATTACACGATATATAAATTAATTTTAAGTGAAATATATTTATATATACACTTTACGTACAAATAAAGTAATATTAATTGACGGTCGAAAAAGTGGATTATATTACGAAACAAAATATTACGTTGATTTGATATGTACATTACAACATTTTTGGCCCAAAAAGAAGAGTAAAATCTTTGTTGTGGGTCTTTCAGTTGAGGACAAACTTTTCTCCCTCTTACTCCTTTATTTTATTAAGTTTTTTTTTTATTATTTTGATATATTGTCATAAAAATTCAAAAATACTACTTTTTAATCGATCTCACATGCTTGTTTTTACATACTCAATCTTAATTTAAAATTGAATTGAATTTTATTCATTTTTAGACTGGATCTAACTCAAACAAACAGAGCACTTGATCTAACTCAAAATCAACATTTAACAAATAGAATGCTTGCTTCAGCAACAATTTGAGAATCCCCCTGCTGAAAAGCCCTATTAGCTAATCAATTCAAATGTTGTGGGAAGATTCATGGATGGATTATATAAGCTAACTGCAGATTCTTTCTCTGTGAAAGTGATTCAAGAATACTCGGGGGAGGAGATTTCTTGTGGTTCCTTACATGAAGCAATCCAGGGAAACAACAAATAACTTGGTGGTGCAGTTGAAGAAGATAGCAACAGCAGTTTATGGCATATCAAACTTGGACATGCTTCATTTGAAGTCTTAAAGCATGTACCATCAATAAATGTAGAAGATTACAATGGTCAATGTACTGTGTGTCCTCTAACAAAGCAACACAGGTTTCCTTTTCCAACTAGTATAATTTTTACAAGTTACAATTTTCAGATGTTACATATGGATGTTTGGGGACCATATAGAAAGCAATAAAAAAACTGGTGCTTACTTCTTTTTGTCAATAGTGGATGATTTTAGCAGAATGTTTTGGGTGGTGCTCTTACAGAATAAGTCTCAAGTTTTCTCTGCTATTGAGATGTTTGTTAAGAGGGTGAAAGTTCAATTTAATGGCAAGATTCAGTTTGTTGGAACTGATAATGGAACCGATTAATTAACTCAAAGTGCAGAAATTTCTTTCAATTTGAAGGAATTGTGCATGAGAGGGCATATGTTTACACCACTCAACAGAATGGTGTGGTTGAAAGGAGACACAGGCAGTTGTTCAGGGCACTCTTGTTTCAAGCAAATATGCCCTCTGATTTCTGGGGAGAAGCAATCCTATTAGCAACAAGTCTCATCAACATTTTGCCAACCAGAGTTTTACACTGGCAAAGCCCACATCAAGTCTTTTATGGCAAACCAGCATCCTATCATCACTTGCATCCTTTTGGCTGCTTGTGATATTACACCATAACTGGTCCAAATGGAGATAAGCTCTTTCCTAGAGCCAGTGCAGCTGTTTTCTTAGGCTACTCAGAACGGCAAAAGGGAGTCAAGTTGATGGATCTTCAAACTGGAAATTCTAGAGATGCATTTTTTTCATGAGCTTGTATTTCCTTTCAAACAGCAAGAGGAATTAGACAAGAGAACAACAGAGTCACAACAGATGGAAACTAAGTCAGTACAAGTTGAACCTGCAGAAGTACTGGTGCCTGAAAAAAGGGTGTCCTGCAAGGCACACAGGACTCCAGCTTGGTTACTTAACAAACACAGGAAACATACCAACAACTGTCATCTTTCCACAGAACATAAATCTTTCTTAGCCAATATACATGCTGAGAAGGAACCAAAAAGGTTTCAAGGAGCCAAGGTGGAAACAGGAAATGGATGCTGAACTGCAAGCCCTTGAACAGAATCAAACATGGGAGCATGCTGCTCTACCACAAGGAAAAAGACCCCATAGATACAAAATGGGTGTTCAAAGTTAAATACAAGCCAACAAGGGAGGTGGACAGATTTAAAGCAAGGCTGGTGGCTAGGGGATACAATCAGCTAGTTGGGATTAACTATCATGAGTCTTTTAGTCTAGTTGCCAAAAATGTCACAGTAAGATTATTTTTGGCAATAACAGCAGCTAGGAGTTAGGGTGTGCACCAGATTGATGTCAATAATGCTTATCTGCATGGTTTGATAGATGAGCATGTCTATTTGGTTCCACCTTCAGGTTATGATAAATGTCCACCAGGTCATTATTGCAAAATCATAAAATCCCTATATGGCTTAAAGCAAGCAGACAGACAATGGCACAGAGAAATATCTTCAAGGTTGATTGAATATAGCTTTGGAAGATTAGTTAATGATCATTGTCTGTTTGTCAAACACTCCCAAAATAATGTTGCAGTTTATTTGGTGATTTACATTTTACAGCAGCAATACATGTGTTAAAGTATCTAAAGGGAACTTCACAACATGGTATCCTATATCCAGCACAAGAGGAAGCAGAGTTGAAGTTGAAAGCTTACTTAGATGCTGACTGGGGGGCCTGTCTACAGACAAGAAAGTCCTTCTCGGGATCATCATTAATCTCTTGGAAGACAAAGAAGTAATCTGTTGTGAGTCGATTTTCAGCAGAAGGAGAGTAGCACAAACAAGGTGTGAACTTAAGTGGATTTCATTTCTGCTCAAGTATTTTGGAGTTCAAGTAAAGCAGCCAATTCCCTTGTTATGTGATAACTCAGCAGCAGTGGCATTGAGCAAAAACCCAGTTTTTCATGAAAGGGTTAAACATGTAGAGATAAATGATAAGAGAAAAAGTCACAAATGGTTTCTTATCAATCTCACATGTACCATCCAGTTGGCAGACATCTTCACCAAAGGCCTCAGTTGGAATTAGATGCTCTCTACATTAATTCAATTGGGAATGGTGGAACTTCACCACATTTCAAATTGAGGGGGGCATGTTGAAGTATTAGCGTCCATCCTTCCACACCTGATCACTTCCCAAGTTTGTTACAAAGGCTGGAAAATCAGTTAGAGGCGCTTAACAGCTAGCATCTTCTTTGTACTATAAATAAACGAATTGTAGCCAGATTTCATTATCTTTTCCATTAGTGAAATTTCAGATTTCTTTCTCCAGTTCTTTTGATTAATCATAAATCCTATTAAAACGAACAAAATGTATCATGTAAATTAAGCCGAAACAAGTAATTTTTATTTAAATTATTACACTATAAAATTGGAGGTGAACAACAATAGTTGAATACACTTCGGTATCGTTCGGTTTAATTGTTAGAATATGAAATTACCAGTGAGCTCTTTTGTTATTACAATTAAATTTGGCAACTTCATTGATACTCGGTCTCTTAACAAACTCTCTCATTATTAAAAAGTAAAACCACTTTTTTCATTGACATGAGCTTGATATGCAGTATGCATATTAAAAAGATACCATAAGGACTGAAAATGACATATGTTAAGGGTACAAACATCGGTACGTAAAAATTGCACTTTCTATAAGTCCTTGTTTTGATTAAGTGTTCGTAACAACTTTTTTTAACCATCACTTAATTATTTAATAGTAACTTTTACAAGCTAATTTTTTATGACAACGAAGGGTAACTCATTGGTAAGCATCTTCACCTACACCTGTTCGAGTCACTGGGGAGAGAAATGGAAAACCGCTATTGATCTCCCTTTATAAAAAAACTATTTTTTATGCTTTGGAGTTCTATTATATTATATTATTTTTATATAATAAAGCTCAAATAGTTTAGTAACAACAGCATAATATACTAAGACCACTAACAAAAAAAAGATCGATTAAGTAATTATGCGTTAATTAAGTAGCTGAAAGAAAAATGATTGAAGATTATCGATTTCAACTGCCTTTCAATTCGGATGAATTATAAACGGCGAGGGTCAAATGGGCCCCTTTCAAAAAATCAAAGAGAATAAAGGTATCTAATGAATATATTAATATTAAGGGCTAAAAGGATTTTATGCCTTCATTAATTAGATGACTCTTGATAAAAAAAATTTATATCAAATAATATGTTAAACTGAGTATTAAAAATATTTTAGTGTTAGGATTGACCATTAGCTTTCTTTTTATTGTTTACTTTTATTGTTTACTTGAAACTTCTTTATTTCCCACTTTCTATTAAAAATTAAATAACATTAATATAATTACCATATTTTCTTTAATATAAAAATACAAAGAAAAAGAAAAGGAAGAGTAAAGACAAAATATGAGAAAAAAGAAAAAGGAGAAAGGCAACACTAAATAAGGTAGGTCAGAATATGACTTAACTTTTTGACGCATTATTTTTGTGAATTTCTTGATATTTTTTAAGGAAAATTACAAAAATACCTTGTGGTTTCGGACTTTTACAAAAACATATTTGTGGTTTATTTTCTTTCAGAAAAATGTCTTGTGGTTTTAGAATTTTGTAAAAACATGATTTTCAAAATGTTAGAACCACATTTAAAAGGGTAATTTTCTCCATTTTGAAGTAAAATTTTGTAGGTTTCTTTATAAAAATAAAATACACATTAGTGATAAATTTGATATTATTTTTAGATGTAATGTTATTTATCTTAATTAAAAGTCGATCCTAATTTTAAGAAATTATAATAAAATGAAACATTTCCGAAAATTACTCAAATTTTGATAAAATTCACAAATAATTAAGTAAAGTAAATGAATGTTAAGTTTATCGAAATAACTTGTGTAATATTATCAATAATGTAATTTTTCAAAAACATACCTTGTGGTTAGCCACTTTTTGCAAAAATAATGAAACCACAAGATATGTTTTTGCAAAAAAAATAAATCACAGATATGTTTTTGCAAAAACACGAAATCACAGGGTATATTTTTGAAGTTTTTCCATTTTTTTAATCATCAAAAGCAAAATATATTCAGAAATGTTTAAGTAAATAGGTATAGTCTTTAACCGTTATTATTTAATCAGTGTAACTCCACTTTCACAAATCTCACTGTTTATGTTAGTTTAAGCATCATAGTTAAGTTAGTAGGGTGGGTTAGCTAGCTTGAAGATTCTTTTTCATTTTTTCATGTTACTTTAGACATAATCATGTTCTATGTACTCATTGGTAATTTGATTTTTCAGTTAAAAAGTACTTAAAAATTAACTGGAACCTTTTATTAGTAATTTGATTTAGATATAAACCTATTTACTTTTTTAAAATGAGATTTATCACTCTGAATATTTTGAAAGAATGATCGTATTTGAATTGTAAACATTCTTTGTTATGTATTTCGAAGTGTACTTGATAAAAATTTAGACTATTACGCATTTTAATATGTTTGAATTGTGTTTGTATATATATAGAGAGAGAGTATCTTGATGTAACTGCCTTATTATGAGTTGTAAACTTTTTGGTAAACATGATTTGAAGCCATTAAAAAAAGGGTAAATGAGCCAGAATTTCGTTGTCATAAATGATCCACATGATTACTGTTGATTCTGATCTCTAGTTCACTGTATGGTGGAATATGCGCATAGAAATTGAAGTCTCAATTAATTGTATCTACTAATTATTTTTATTTGACCTATAGTTTCCTGTATTTACAAGTTTAATATATAGTTGATAACAAAATATACATTAAACCAACCAGGAGTAGGTCCACGCTGCCCAAAGAGAGCTCGAAGCTCGCATTTTAGAGGAACAAGCCCGCCAAGTCGTCGCGAGCTGACAAGACCACCTCACCGCCGAGCTCCAACTCAGCAAGACAACCAGGTACGAGCCACGAGTTTAGTACGAACTGCCGTAACGACGTACGGAGGACCGGTTTTCAAGGGCGGATTCACGTTTAAGGGGTTGGGGTCCATGGAACCCACAAATATTTACAAAACAATATAATATTATATATGGCTAATTAATTGGAACCCGCTAAATTATATTATTGGACCCCTCAAAAAATGACCACGTGAGACGGTTGTTTTTTTTAATAATAGAGGTTGGTTGTTTTAGTGGGTTATTAATAGATTTTTACACTAATGACTAAATATTTTTTTCTAAATTCAGTTCTTTCCAACAAGGAATTCAAGGGGTACATTTTGCAATAGGTAGACTTTTATATATAAGGCATTTAAGAAGAAGCGGATTTACTGTCTCTTTGTTTTTCAAAAATATGTCTTACATTTTCACAAGAAATAATTAACTATTAAAGATACCTTTGATTCTTTCAATAGTTGTCTTGATTATGAAGCTTGCATTTCAACCAATAAAATTGATAAAGAAACAATTTGTGAATAAAATGTGTGATTGAAGATTGAATGAGATTTCGTAACATATTGAAATGGACGTGTTTGAGACAGTTAATAAATAATAATAATAATAATAATAATAATGATAATAATAATAATAATATAAAGAAATGCAAAAAAAAGTAGAAGAAATGAGCAATTTAAGCTCAACATATATTCATATCCAAATGAAAATTTATCTATATGTTTTAATGTTGAAAATTATTATATATACTAATATATTAACCCCATATCAGAAAAGTTCTATATTCGCTACTACCAGTACTATGGTATGACGCGGTCTAATGAATCTCAAAAAATAGTCAGGCCGTGTCAAAACCCCATCATGAGATCACCACGTCATCATTGGTACCTACAAACCTCCTTCAAATGCACTATATAAGAGTCACGCAGAGGTAGAAAAGGGTAACTAATTCTCCCCACATTCTCTTCTTCTCCCTTTCCTCACCTGAGAATATGACTTAAGCATCCAAGAAGTCTTATCAGTAAAACAACCCGACCTATTTGAATACTCTTTATTTTGCAGCTCAAGGAGGATTAAGCCAGCGTTGGATCCTGTTATCAATAGTTATTTAATTTTTAACTAATGCATATTTGTTTATTTTCTTACGTGAATTTGTTCAAAGCAATCATTTACCAACATTTATTTTATAATTACTCGTTCAGATGTAGTAAACATGGTGGCTGCTCCATAAAAATTGTCAGCTTAGTATAAAAAAATGTGTATGCATATATTGAATACATAAATAATTCTCACCCGGTTCATGATTTGGTTCTAATCTATAATCACAAACTAGAGGTAATATGTAATGCATTAAATACATAATACCAAACACATTTGGATCATTCTGAAGTTATTTTGAATAATTTCTCATGTCTCTGAATTTTCGTAAGTTTCTTTCTTATTATTAAACTTAAAAAAAAAATTACACTATTTTTTTTCATTGACACCACATGATGTCTTTTAAATTGGCTTGACTTTTCAAAGATATCACCAAATTAAAAGTTGACATGTAAACTTTCAAAGCTTAAAAGTTCATTTTAGACATGTTTTGGAGGACGAGAAGTTATTAGGAAAAGTTCAGATATATTTGAGACAAGGGGCAAGAGTAATCTGAGACAAGTTTATAAAGGTTTAGATATATTTTTTTACTAAAGAATATAGTTTATAAAATCGAATCAGAAACAATTACAACTCTAATCAAAGGTGGACAAACATGAAGTCATCTTCCCGTACATATCGAAGAATCTGCTGCGTTAGCTAACAAATCTAGAACATGATTTGCATACTGAAAAATATAAACACGACAAACACAAAGCAATCTGAACTTGCTTTTGCAGCAAGACAAAGATCTCTCAAGAGAAGACTTATTACGAAAATAAAAAACTATACAAGCTATTTTTCATAACCTTTTGAAGATTTCAATCATTAAATACTTGCTTGCTCCATATATCAGAGTCGTCAGATGAATCAGAGGTGAAAGTGATTGTGGGATCAATTTCTTTCTTCTTTTCGTCCTTTGATTCACTTTGTTGACCTTCCTCTTGATATCTTTTTAGCGTCATTTCCTCAATGAGCAGACTGCCAATCAGTTCAGCATACTTGTATGTTCTGAGGTCATGCGCCTGATCAATTGCGTTCTTGATAGGATTCCATTTGATTGTCAAGCTCCACATGATCTTTCTTACCATCTCTTATTTGGATATCACCTTCCCAAATCTTTTCAGCTCATTCACCAGCTGAGTATATCTGGTGTCCATCTCCGAGATAGTTTCTCCCTCCTCCATGTGGAAGACTTCATGCTTTCTTATCAGCAAGTTGGTCTTGCTGTCTTTCACTTTGTTGGATCAGTCTCGCTGATACCGAAGCCACGCTGAAGGGACAGCTCGCTGAAGGTTGTTTTGCTCCGGCCTTGAAGAATCTCAGCGAAGGATGAAAGCATATTGGAGAGAGCTCACTGAGGATAAGTCACGATGAGAAAAGACATAAGCAAATAATTCAAATCAGTTTGTCTTATGTCCAACTATCTAAACTCGACAAAAAGGACGTTGCATTTAATGCGGTCAAAGAGAGAGACAAGCACGCATTAAATAAACTCTGAAAAAGCAGGAGGCGGGAAGGGACAGGAGGAATGGCGCACCTGACATCCAGAAAATGCGCAGTACCTAATTCCTGTCAAACAATTACCTTGAAAGTTGCTACACCAATTAAAATTCAACAGCTCAATGTCAATGCCTCAAGGATTCAGAGTTTGCAGGGTTCGTCATCGCCAAGAATTCAAAAGCCACATATGGGATTTTATCGTTGTGAGTAACGTTAAGAAAATATTTAACATCTATTGGAAAAATTCGAAACGGTCCGAAAGCAACGGTAACTTTTCTAAGGCTATAAATAGGAGAATTGAAGACGAAGAAAA
>CAOJBJ013390319.1:0-14675 GCA_948291685.1 Euphorbia celastroides | reverse complement strand
TGTTGTGTTGTGTTGTTGTAATTGTTCATTGCTTGTTAACGTGCGAAGTTATATCTTCACTTCCCAAATAAATTTTAGCACATTTATTGAATAAGTGCTTCAGCCAATTCTTTGTCCATTTTCAGACTGCTAAATGCTTTTCTGAGCTTCATGTAAAATTGGAAACAATGTATGCAGGCTTTGCTTCCATTTGTAGCATGATAACTTCATTATTTGCTCTGTTCGGTGCCTTCTCCTGTTCAGGTAATAGTACTTGACAATACTATTTAAATTCTATATAGTATATGTAAAGAGATCTATTTCTTTCAATGTTTGGTTCCATATGAGCATTAGGAAGAACTGAACTTGTTTGGTGGCTGGTGTGGTAATAGTCTTTGCCTATTCAAGGGCCATCACTAGTTTGCTGTTAATGCATGATTGCCCATATGTTGTGGGCTGTCCTTTTGTCCAAGCATTACTGGTGATGAGGGCCATTAGGGTATGGCTTTCGAGGGAAAAGGAGTACCGTATTACTTCTTTGTGGACTTCAAGTTTTTTCCAGAGAATTCTTAGCTGCTGGTGTTGGAAAGATTCTCATAAAACAAGATGTTCCCTCTATTGAAAAATTGATCATTATGGCTCTGGCTATAGAATGTCTAATAAAACTACTATTTCAGTGTTACTTTCCTGCTTTTCTCGATAGTTAAATTAATTTGGATGAAGGTACTCAGCTAATTTGTCAATCCTTGAGAGCTTCTGCTGAAATTTTAAACTGGAATACATTTTCAAATTGGTTGGGTTGTTTCCTTGGTTGGCTTGATCAAAATTTGTGGTAATTTTGGCAATAATTTTATGTCGTGCATGGCCTGTGTTGGTTTGCTGTCACAAAGGCTAGCCTTTCTTTGTTGAAGAAAATAGCAAATCAGGAATGAAATCGGAAAATCAATCGGAGGGAAGAGAGAACCACAGGATTTTCGTGGGAGAAAGAGAAACTAACTTTCATTCATTTCATTAACCATGATTACAAATGTTGAATTAAGGGATTAATATAGCGACCAACTCTTCTCACTAACTACTATACAAAATGCAACATTTTATGCTAGAAGACAAATTAGTAATTAGCTGAAAACATAACTAAAACGATAATCCGTAATTAAGTGCAGAAATTCTTTTTAATCTTCATTTAGTTACGAATTGCCGTTTTACTTATGTTTTCAGCTAATTGCTAGTTTTTCTAATACCATAAAATGTTGCATTTTGTTTAATTGTTAGTGAGAAGAGTTGGTCACTATAATTTTTCAATTCAACATTTGTAACCATGGTTAATGGAATGAATGCAAGTTAGTGTCTCTTTCCACTGAAAATTTTGTGGTTCTCTCCCTCCAATCATCTTCCCGATTTCTTTTCCGATTTTCTTCATGTTTTTTAGTCTCCTTACTTTACATTTTTTCAAAAATCTTGGTCGAAAAATAGTTATATTACGCAATGGCACTGGTATGCTTTATTCATGTTTCTTTTGGGTTTGGTTTCAAGTGATGGTGAAGATGACAAATTTGATACGAACAAGAACATTGATCGGGATTAGTATGTGGGTTTTGGTTTTGTGTCAAATGCTCGTATTGGCGAACCGACTGAGGTGAATATTACTTTTTGGTAGGTGGTGCGGATTTGAAAAAGAAAAATTCTTTTTCACTAGTGGGCAACTATAGTGCACGCAGAGGCATCTGAAATTAGGGATGTTAACGAGCTGAATCGAGACCGAATCTAGCAGGGCTCGGTTCAGCTTGAACAGAAAAATACTAAGGCTCGGCTCGAGGCTCGACGAGCTTGAAAAATTGCAGCTCGGCTTTGACTCGCGAGCTTGCAAGTCTTTACGGGCTCCCTTTTCTCGAGTGAAATTTTTTACATTTTAATCCGAAACCCGAATACAACATTTTGATATATTAATGTTATATATAACTCATAAATATAAATGAAAATGTAATGTTTAACATACATGAAGTCTGTATAAAAACACAAAATGCCGAACCAAGTATGAAAATGAAAATACCATCAATATAATGTCTATAAACTACAATACCAAATCAAAAGCAACATAATGTAACTTTAAGGATATGGAATTATGTTACAATATAATAATACATATAAAATTTAGCAATAAATAATATATATATATATATATATATATATATATATATATATATATATATATATATATATGTTTGGTTTGTAACTATTTCTAACCAAACTCTAATTTGAATCGAGATCTATCAAGATGAGCTTTATTTGAGCCGAAGTCGAACTGTTTGCGAACTTCTGGGCTTGTTAACAACCCTATCCGAAACAACATCATCTTTAATACGGTCTACTTTCAGTTTTCTTCTTTTCTTTTTATTTTCATTTTGTTTGCCGTTTTTCATTTCAACCATACTCGGGGCTGAGATTTTTCGCCCTTTACTTGTAAAAAGATTAAACTTTTGCTGCTTTTGTTGGATTAACGGACAAGTATATCAAAAAGAGTTAATTTTCATATACTTATTAACTTGAAAGTTGAAGCTATAAAATACAAATAAGAGTGCATTGAGAAAACTGTGGAAAAATGTAGTTGATTAAAGTAAAAGGTTGTCTGTTTCTTCAAACATTACAAAGGTGAACTTTTCGGTTAAGTTCACGCGAGTTAGGCTTATGTTTTGAATTTTACTAATAATAGGTGTTTTTGCCTTAACTTTGACAATGCAAAGTGATACTGTTTATTCTCCCTTTAATACAATAATATAATCTCGAACAGTCGTGAACAACTAAGTATATGATTGAGTCTCATACATTACTGGTTCGATCAAGAAGAGTATAAAAGCCTTTGTTCTTGATATTGGTTTGATCTTGATGACTCAGTAAACTCAAACACTGTACGAACCAACACAACAAAAGTAGATAGATGAGAGGAGATTGGAAGCAGTTATATCTAGAACCATTTACTTGAATGAATATTAGATGATTTCAGACATCTTTATCGTAAAGCCACCTGAAATGAGAGGTTCGAGGATTCAATTGATATATGTAAACGAGAAAACGAATGTCGATGTGCAATATAATATTGAAATAAAAGAAACTGCACAATGCAAAAGTGTCCAAAAAGTGGTCTATATATATGAAACAACACCATAAAAAGAAGCTCCCATTAGATTATAGAAGCATAGAATGTATTTAAATTATGAAGTAATTTATTCACCCATGTCGCCAGAAACATTTAACTTGGGAGTTTCCTTGAATGTCAATATATTCCAAACCCAATGCCACTTATTCTACCTAAAGCATTACATGCCAATTCCATGCCTATTACTTTGTAGTCACATATTCCTGATTTCATGAATAAACTCAAATATTTTATGATCTTTTACAAAAACGAGATTCTAGTAAGATAACAATCAACACGATAACCCGATTTCTGTTTTTAGGATCATTTGGTCTCCCATCACTGGTACTCCAACTATACATCTATTGAAAACAATCCAAGAAGACACATGTTTAAATCCAAGGAAACATCTAGGGAAATTGATATACAAAGAAGTGGAGAAATCGATCGACAATCTTCAAAGATCAAAGCAGAAAATACTAAATCCCTTCATCCCCCCATTGAGTCCCATTGGCTTCTTCCTTCTCCACCACAAGACAAGGAATCCGATTCATCATCTTATGCTTCAGGATTCAAGTCCATTTTCACTAACTCTTTCAAGTCTCATCATTCGATGAAGAAAGCAGAAAGGAGTGGAAGCTTGCAATTAGTCCTTGAAGGGGCACATGATCCCAAAGACCAACAGATTGTTGAATCTTTTCGGGAGTTGCTCTTTCTTGATGGCCTGTTGCTCGGGAAGCACAATGATTATCATACCCTCTTAAGGCTATTTTACACTTCCTGGTGTTCATATATATATAATTATCTGTAATTTAAACTCATCTTATTCAATTAATGTGTTGCCAGATTTTTGAGGATGAGAGACTTTGACATATCTAAAGCAAAGGATATGTTCACTAATTATCTTAAATGGAGGGCTGATTATCGGGTCGATGCTATTCCGAAGGTGAACTTTTCTCTACATTACTATCTGATTCTATTTTAATATTTGAAGATTAATAATTTGTTTTATGTAGGAATTCAAGTTTGAGGAATATGCAAAGGTAAAGAAAAGGTATCCGCACGGGTATCATGGTGTAGATAAATGGGGAAGGCCAGTATACATTGAGAGGATCGGTATGGTAGATGTAAATACGCTTTTTGAAGGAACCACAATCGACCGATTTGTAAAGTACCATGTTTCAGAACAAGAAAAAACCTTAAACTTAAGGTTTCCTGCTTGTTCTGTGGCTGCTACTAGGCACATTGCCTCCACAACTAGCATTTTAGATGTCAAGGGAGTGGTAATCGCTCAGCAAACCATCATCTTACAAGGAAATTTCTGTATTTCTTTATCTGAAATGATTCGGATGTTATATTTTGGGTAGGGAATGTCGAATTTCTCGAAGCCTGCTAGATGTTTGTTTATGGAAATTCAGAAAATTGACAGCAATTACTATCCAGAGGTAATGTTTACTTAGCTGGAATAATCAACAGTGCCTAATTTAGTACGGTTATTAATATAAAACATGTAATGACCATCATTTTTCAGACTCTAAATAAGCTCTTTATAGTCAATGCTGGATCCGGGTTTAGAATGCTGTGGAAAGCACTGAGAGCTTTTCTCGACACTCGCACTTTAGCAAAGATTCATGTAAGAATCACTAATTGATCATAACTTAGTATATATTCTCGATTATTACCGAATAAAATTGAATTCATCATGTTTTCAATTTCAGGTCTTGGGTTACAACTACCAAAGCAACTTGCTTGAAGTTATTGATGCAAGGTAATAATTTTATACTCAATTGGCTGTCTTATACCTTTGGGAGGACTAATGTTAATTTGAAATATTGACAGTAATTTGCCAAGCTTTCTTGGAGGCAAGTGTACCTGTGCTGATTATGGGGGCTGCCTATATAGTGATAAAGGGCCCTGGAATAATCCTGAGATACTTGAAATTATTCAGGTTTCATTAGTCTTGGTATATTCACTGTCAAATTTTCAATTTATATTCGCATGAACTCGGGATTAATGTATATTGCAGGCAGTTTCTTCAGCTGATGAAATGCAAAACAATGGTGAACGGGAAGAGTATTTAGAATGTGAGGACACTAGTTGTGTGGAGAGTAAAATTGATGCTAAGAAAATTGAGGCAGTGGAAGCTGCACTTGAACTAACAAATCTAGTCAGTAATTTTTTTACATATACTATGTTGTAATTATTTGTCAAACTAATAGGGTACTAAATGCTGTTTTTTACTGACCAGAAAATCAAGTCATTGGAAACGGTTGTTGAAGAAACCAAAAGTGTAAGCTATTTATGTTTATATTTTTCTGGAGAGCTGCTATATTATTACATTAAATCATAGCCTAAACCAAATTAAGTTGCTTTAACAGGTACTCAAACAACTTGCACACGACATCGAGGCTCTCAAAACTTAGTGCACATTCGTTGCAGAACAGACTTAAAACCAGTTATTGTGACGAAGATAAAGTAATGTGCAAGTTAATGTGTTGGGAACTTGTTTATATTGATATATATGTAGCTATTCTAGTGCAAATATGACGTTTACTATATCAAGCTTATTTGCTATAAAAAATACAAGAATTTAAGCTTCTAAGTTGTTAAACAAAAGATACTTTAGAAGTAATATAACCACATGAAGATTGATATCAAGAAAGTATGTGATACTCTTGATTGGGACACTTGTGGATTTTCACTTACTTTCCGCTATTGGATCATGAATATTTTCGTATTTTGTGGATATCCATTATGATTGTATTGAGAGTTCTCTTGTACTTTGATTGGTCAACCAAATTTATTCGGTATTTTAGCCATTTGAAAGTGAATAAATTACACCAGGCAAACCATTTTCTAACAAAAATTCTCTTAACTAGCCAATAACTTCTTTACCAAACTAATAACTATTTATTTACCAAATTCACAAATGATAACTGAAAACTTCAAGTTGAGAGAATTAACTATAGTCTACAATACTATCATGAGAGTAAGAAGAGAAAAACGTGGAGTTATCAAAAATTTTCATTTACAAATATAACAGTCGATTTAAAAATTAGGATGCAAAATTAATTGTATAAATTAATTGTAGCTACCGGCCCGGCCTGAACCCGCTCAAAATGGGCGGGTTTGGGTACGCCTTTTCATACAAAACCCGTCTGAGCCCGAGCCCGTAAAAGCCCGAAGTTTTATGGGTCGGGCTTAGTTTTATATAAATACCCGAGCCCGGCCCGACGAAAAAAATAATATTTTTATTTTTACATTTTTAATTATATTTAATAGTTTATACATTTATTTTCGTATTAATATACTAAATTATTAAGTATACATTTAAGATTCTTACTAAATTATGTATTTATAAGTAAACTTTATTTAAAATTTATTTAATAAAAAATAAATAAATTAAAATTTCCATGGGCCACGGGCCGGGCTTGGGATTGGCTCTCTAAGCCCGACCCGAGCCCAAAACTTAGTTCATGGACTTGGGTCGAGCTTGAATTAGTGTTTTTAGGAAAAAGCAAGACCAAACCCGGTCCGAACTCGACCCGGCCTGCCCGATGAACAGGTCTAGTGTTGTCTACTAGTTTATGGAAAACCAGCCAAAACCTTTGTTTTAGAAAGTAGAAACTAAAAAAAGATGCATTTTTAGTGGATGGTGGGCCTACTTTTGTGATAAAAATTACAAATTAATCTAATTAATAATGTGAAGCACATTAAATAAATATTTTTTACACGTTGTTTTCTTTTGTTAAAGTTTGAGCACGACATAAAACCGACTCCATTTATTAAAACAAAAAAACAAAAATCAAAGGAGAAAAAAACATAAAAAATATGTAACAAAAGATTTGCAACCTAATGCAAATATAATGGACTAAAATTCTCAACCACAACAATGTGTGTGATCCTAATGATCTAAAGATCCTTAATAACCAAAGGCAATCCCAAAGAGAAGGTTGAGATGATTAATCTTGAAAGCCGGGAAACCGCCCGTACCTGTAAACAATCCAGGCACGAACTACCTATGAAGGGTGAGAACCGTGAATCCTCACCACCCTTGGAAACAACAACAACCGATCAACGTCAGTGACAGAACAACTGGACTGCAGCAAACACCACTCACGAAGGATGAGAACGCGCATCGCCCGTAAGAACAGTAACAATCGATCAATGTCGGTGAGAGAACAATTGGAACAATCCAAACTGCAGCAACCACCAGCTAAAAACCGGTCAAAAAGAACTACTAAACATCACTATAACAAACCGATCAAATCTGACCAACCAAATGAAATCGCCTTTGAAAAATATTCAAGGCGGCTAGGATTAAAGAAAACCCTAACCACCAACTCTCTGACGCCCTCTTGAAGCTGCCCATGCCTTCTTCTTTGCACGTTGTTTTTAGCAAGGAAAATTAAGATTAATTATGCTAATACAAAAAAAGTTGAAGCAATGTGCTCTGCCAAAGATTTAATTGTTGGCCTTTTTCTTTTATCGTACTTATTGTGTCTATTCTTTTTTTAATGTACATATGCTTGTAGCATAAAACATATTCCTTCCTCTTTTATAACAATCTTCTTACATGTTTACAATTATTAAAGAATTAATTAATAAATAGTATAAAAATAATAAAATACTAATTTATCCTTGATTTTGCATTCAATTAATGTATTGGTTATGCAACACAATTACTCAAATGTAATTAATATACATAGGGGTGTGCAAACGGTTTGGATATCCGGTTTCCAAACTGAATTATTAATTTGGTTCAGATATTTCAAATAATCGGTTCGGATTGGATAATGAAAATTATATATTTCGGTTATTTGGTTTGGTTCAGATTATTTTTTAAAAAAAAAATCGGAAGAAATCGAACCAAACTGTAATATGTGTAATATATATTTTTATGTATACATGTGTATATTAATAAGATAAAAAATTATATATATAATAATATGCAATATTTTTGTACGGCCCATTAATTACTGACTTTGATTTCTCCTTGCAATATTCATTTAATGATTTGGTCCAAATTTTTACAAGTTTGATACTTGTTGAACATAAATTCAGATTGGACCGGTTTTTAACCGAACAATGGTTATTTATTTAGGTTTGGTTAGGTTCGGTTTTAATATTATTTGGTTTGGTTTGGATAAAAAAATTTACTTATTTGGATATTGGTTAATTAGGTTTGGATTGGTTTGGTTTGGTTTCGACCGAATGCTCATCCATAAATATAAGGACATTGTTGAAAAAACAATTGAAAGATGCATAGAAAAATGGGAATGACAAGTTTTTCTAATACTACAAATATAGGTTTAAAATACTATTCTAATCTATATCTAAATGTAAAAATCACAAAACAAAATCAACAATCTTATTTCTTCAATCAAATTGCTACTCATACAACCGAACTCAACTACGGTTTGAAAGCTAAATTGGACATGCATATATAAAATTCGTTAAAGTTTGATTTGTTGAAATTGAAATAACAATGAATTAGACTTAAAATTTATGTAAATTAAATAGCACTTATTGTATTGTATTATTGGCTTTGCTTCATCATTTATTAATCTTTTATTCCTTGTTAAAGTATTTTGTAATGTTGGTAGATAAAATAATTATTTTATGAAAAATAATAAAAATATGAGAAATTGAACCGAGTGAAAGATAAATAAAAGGGAAAGGAGTCTTAGAATTGAGCAAGCCAAGGACGGTGACAATGGAACATGAAACGATGTGAGTTAATTTAATTAAGATTTGATTTGCTAAGGTGTTGCTTTGATTAAGTAGAAGGTAATCAAGATTAGGGTGCAAATCCAAAAGATTAAGCAAAACAAAGGTTGTCTCCTGTCCCTACTCTTTCAAACCTCTTCTTCCATACATTGTCTTATCTCTCCACTCCCCTCTTTTCCATTGCCACCAGACCCGCCTTCTCCGTCCCTTCTTGCCACCGCCTCTTTCCTCAGCCCCCTCTCCATCCGCTGTCCTAAGCTTCTCTCCGACCAGCTGCCTCTTTTTTTACTGTTTGTGAATAATATGCATATTTTAGTTTCTAGGTTTTACTTCATTTTTGGTGTTTGTGACCATAAATTTGCCATTATTTGCTGTAATCGCTATGTTTTTTTAGAACCGGGTTGAACTCCGTTTGGCTTTCAACAAAGATACTTGTAGATCTTTCACTTTCGACACTCGGTCTCTACCATTTAAAGCAGAATTGCTCTAAATTTGCATCTCAGAATGAAGCTGTAACATGCATTTTGTTGGTTGCGGATTATCAAAAATGCTGGTTGAAGTTAAAATCTTTAATTTGTATAAGTTTGTTTTGTAATGGTTGTGTTTTTGTGTTGTTATATTTCCGGTCATGGTGTTTATCCATATATCGATTTGTCTCTCCGGTTATAGTACTTATAAATAGATCGCTATTAATATAATAGTCTTATCTTTCAAAAAAAAAAAGAAAAAGAAAAGAAAATATCGACACAATACGAGCACTTTATCGTTCTGGTTCTGTAATTTAACGAATCTAAAAGGGCTGAACTTAGCCAACTATTGAACATCTCATTAAAAAAGGAAAGCAATTCTACACAGTAGATAAAAGGTACTCATCACTTATCTCAAAACTGCAAATATATTTGCCTCGTAAATATTCTAACACATCTTTGAAAAAGACCATATGATCTATACGCTTAACAACACTAAATGAATGGCTGCTGAAGTAATACATGTATCATTCTAAATATGCTGAAGTTGGCAGTGGAATCAAAACTCTGTCACTCTCCCTTCGTTAAAACTAAGCCGTGTAATCCGATTCATTTTGGTAACCAGTCGAAGTTCTTGTAGTCCTGTAATAACCGTTCCCTCTTGAATCATTGTAGCCTCGGTCTCCTCCTTCATAGCTGCCCCCCCTGCCCCGACCCCTTGCCCCATCTGCTGCATAGCTGCTCCTTCCTCTTCCCCTTCCTCCTGGTCAAAATAATTAATATTTACACAATATTACTGACAACACATTATTCCATTATGCAAATAACCCAATAAATAAATCTTACTACCTTAGAAAAACCACTATCCTAAATTCACAACCAAATTTTAATGTTCACAACAAATTACGGAGCTAATATCATCCGCCAGGTGAGTTGGAAATATGGCATTTCTAGTGTGTGCAGCTAGCCAGAAATATTGTCTGATTTTCATATATACGTAAGTACAACAAAGACCTTCAAGACATATAAATCGCTGGAGAAAAAAAAGCCAAGTGTAGCGAAGAAAATGTCTGTTAGAAAGTAGATTGACAATAGCAAGATAAGCAACACATACTTCCAGCACGAGATGGTATATTGCTGTTTGGTCTCCGCTCTTCAATGTATACCTGCCTCCCGCCAACATATGCACTACCCGCCTGTACACATCGAGGATAAATTTCATTCAAAATCCAATATAGAGTAACAATTTGTAGACGGGATACTGTAACACACACACACAGACACATACATAAAGGAAAGAGACAACTGAATGGAAACAATATTGAAGTACAAGATCAGCAACAAGCATATAAGAAGCCTTTATTCCATATATAACGTCATAGTTCCCAACAATTTGAGAATCACAACTCTCTTCATCTCTGAAAATTCAGGCTACTAAAGCCAATGGAATCATTACACTAGACCATCTTGGTTCAGGTAATATAAATAAAAAAATACTTTAATTCCGCCACTTTCCATGAAGATTACCAATCAATAATCAGACGGTCTTACAAAGTATTTGACAACTTTTTAGTACAAAATCAAAAGGCAACATTCAGCACAGCAGTTCACGTAAAATATTCAATAATTATCATACTCCAAAAACTTTGGTCCACACTCCACAGATCTGTATAGAACATGTAATCAAACCTGGACTGCATTATGAACACCGCTCATATCCTCAAATTCAACAAATGCATAACACACACCAACATCCTGCATGTAGAGGGAAAGAAGTTATTGCCTCGTGCATTTTAAGAGAAAATCAAGTGAATTCTGTCAAAAATGAATCCCAGTTGTAAACCTTGCGACTTCGAATAGCAACACCATCAGGCACAATTTTTCCAAAATGCTTGAATTCCTCCTCAATTTCAGTTTCAGATACAGTAGTTGGCAAGTTCCTTACATACACGGACCGTATTTCATCTAAACATCCAGAGATGAAAGAAGGAAGCCAACATGCGTTAGCACTAAATATATAACAATAATCATGTTCCAGTTGCAAAACTTGTGAACCATATTTAATTGAAGATCCAGCCATTTCCTGTGTGCTGATACTTTTACATGATTTACTGAAATCATCAATTATATTGGTAAACCCGAAATGATCAAGTAGGCATGCAAAAGAAACGGACCTTCATCTTCCACAGCTGAAATATCCTCAACCATATTTGCTCCTAGTGTATCAAATGAATCTGATGGCATGGTTGATTGCTGAGCAAGTGGCTGTGATGTAAGATTCAAATCCGAAGCAGGTGGAGCAGTCTTGTCTGATGAAGGTTGGGGAGCAGCTGATGGTGCAGATTGTCCCATGGCAACCCGTAACTTTTATAATGGAAATAAAAATGTAAGGCTTAAAGGTGTGGTTAATGCATAAGCATATCATGAATGTAACAACAATGTACAAAAACATACAATAGAAGCATAAGTGTGCTTCTGAGGCTCTGCAACTGGCTCTTCAACAGAAATAAGCAACTGATCCAGAGCATTGTTCACTGAACTTTGACGAGAACCATTTGACTCAGCAGTGGCTTCCTCCGAAATATTTTCAGGCTCATTTACTTGTTGCAACTGTTTCTCTGGAAAATTATAGTTGTCAACTAAACCATTTTCCTTGGTTTCAACAGGACTAACAAACTCCCTAGCACGAACTTCTCCACCCAATAAATAATTTGGAACTGCAAAAACCATCATGTGATAACTGTTTTTAGTTCAAAAAACTTCCTGCAGCTGACAAATTGGAGTAATAAAATGTCTTGAAAACTCATAACGTAACATGGGCCCGTACAAACACATCTGATCTTAATTGACATAAGCCTAAAGGCATCAAATATGGACAACTCCACATAACCCCCCAAAACTAGCCTATTGAAAGAAAAACATACAGCTACCAGTACAAGTCGTGAATGTTACACAACAGCCACCACCTGGCGCCTTCTTAACCAAACCAGACACTGTAACTAGGCAATCTAGTATATCAAGTGAAATAATGAATGATACCTGGCTCTGAAATTGCAGAAGGAGCAATCGATTTGGAACCAAGATTGTTTTGGGTTAGTAAGACATCTGGATAATGATGAATAGGTTCCTCATCAATGAAATGAAAAACATCATTGAGAACAAAAAAGCCACTCTCCTGAGGTGCAAGGAAAAAAGTTTCCATAAATTTCCGCCTTCCAATCAAATTTTTCACTCGCACAGAACCAGACACCACCACAAGAACTCCTCCATTCCACGACTCCAAGGAGTGTGCTGTCTTTATCTCAATCCCAGCAAAATTGAGTGACATAACAAGAGCATGGATATGCTGGAAACACACAAAAAAATTGAACACGTATATCAGCAAGCGAGCTACAAACAAAATGAAAGGAAGAAAATGAGGTACATGTTACAAGCTCTTCTAATCCCTAAGGTATAATCATACACACCAAAAATAGTTTAATATCCATCTTTGATGCAGAAAACGTCTTGGATGTACAAGGGATGCTCCTTCTTATTACCACACAAATCGCAATGCTAGGAAGAATATGAGCACAAATACTCAGAATAATAATTGAAGAACCCAACAATATAGGTTTTCACAAATAACAAGCCAATTCCAAACTGATAATCTCACAATTCCAATATGAATAGAGAACAGATACACAACACAACAAGCATCCACGGATAAGAAACAACAATTTCAACAGACAAAGGAACAAAAGCAGTATATAGATACAGAGACATACGAGCATGGTAGTGGCATTATCCCTACAAGTCCCATCAATACGAAGCATAGTACTGGCGTCACTGTAGAACTGATAAATCAATTCCGGCTGATGCTGAAGTAGACGGTAGTACTGGCCAACAAAGTACGTCCCAACCTGAGCATAAACCAACAATCAAACAATCAATTTCAGCTAAAACGAGCATAATCAAAAGAACAAAGCACAGCCGCAAAAAAACCTGCGTAGCCGTAACAGGAACGTGATAGGGAGTCGACATTTGAAGGAGGCGCACAAATAGAAACCCTAAAAGGAGTATAAGCGGCCCCTCCAAGAAAAGATCTGCAGGAAGAGCAAAAGACCATGAAAATCAACGAGAAAAAGGGGAGAAGAAAGAGGAGAGTGAGGGGAAGAAGAAGAAGAAGAAACCTGGAGGAGGAAAATCGATGGATTGGCTCCACTGAAATGGTTGAGAGAGTTTTGTTTGGTTTTAGTATCCTCTTCGTCTCCTCTCCTCTCTGTCAAGTGTTTTTGTATCACCGGCCCTTTGCCCCTTTCCTTTTCCTTCTTTTTTATTTTCTTTTGTTATTCTAGAAAATTGTTTATTTATCAAATATAATTCTAAAAAGTTGGAAAAAGAGGAAAAAATTCCTTTGCCCTTTATAAATCTTTAGCTAAAGTTAATCTTTCTCAAGTCAACAAATCTAATTTCATTGATTTCAATATGTTCATGTGATTGATGTTTTAGATAGTGAGTTGTTTAAAATTGTTCTACAACTAGTGAGAAAAGTATTGTTTTTCCTTTTAATTGTAACACGAATAATTAGAAAACTTAAAACACTATCGAAGAAAGAAACGATGTCGAATTTTTTAAATGAAAAGCTCAACAAGATTATAAATATCCTTTGGTGAACTGAATCTTAAATGGAATAGTAGGTATTCATCGTCAAATAGATTAAATTTTCTTGGGGCATAATTTTGTTCTAGTGAAAAATACTCTTGGTTAATACTTAATATTACTAAGGAATATTATCAAGCTTTTTTATTATTACTTTTTTTTTAAAAAAATAAGGATAAGCGAGAAAAGAGATAAGGATAGTTTCACTTTATAGACTCGTGAGATAACAGTTTAAATGATATGGAGTTGTTATCACAGCGGCTAAACTATACTGTAATTTTTATCATTATACTAAAATGTTGTATACATATCTTCAATATGTGGTGCGTAATTTCAAGTTATGAAACTTTAAGGATTTTGAGTAGAAATATGCACACGTGCACTCCTACTTTTATTTAGAATCAATTTCATGGTAATTACTCAAAATTATTAGCATTAATTTCAATGTTTCTACATGCTAAAATTTGTGATTGAATAAACTCAAGAGAAAAATGAACTTATGTAATGATTTAAATATAACTTTACTAATGGAGACTTCAATCACAACAACGATATTAGATACAAGCAATAGTATCACAAGACTTTGTAAGAGTCGTTTTTTTAAAATAAAAACAAAAGAAAGCAACAAAAAAGACAACAAATGAACGAAAAATCAGCATATAAAAAGGAGAACACAAAAAAAAAAATTTAATATTTTAAAAATAAGAAAATGAAAAAATAAAATA
>CAOJBJ013384115.1:0-17085 GCA_948291685.1 Euphorbia celastroides | reverse complement strand
TAAAGCATATCATACCATGAAAAACCATAAATCCAAACGAGACCTCAGAGACAGAAAATTTCTCTCTATAATAGAAAACATTGTATTAAGACAACCATTGTTTAACAACCTTACCTTTAGCCACAAAACAACCATTGTTCTTTCTGTCAATCCTCAAGGGACTCTTAGTTTGAAACAGTATCTCTCTAACCATTTTCTTAACTGGAGATTCCCCTATGACAATGCTATGCTTTCCATTCCCACAACAATACAACACAACACAACATTATCCCAAATACCTAATAAGGCTCCCGCACAAGCAGGGTAAGGGAGGGTCGGGTATACGCGGGCTTACCTCTATCTAGAGAGGTCGTTTCCAATTGACCCAAAAGTGGAGTTGCAATAGCTATCCGTGACTTCACAATAAAAGAAGTTTGGATAGTTTAATAAGACATTTTGCTTTAGTCCAATACAATCCAAAGCCAAAGAATGATGGATCTTTGACCCCATTGAAGCAATAGACTGTGTGACATGGTAGGATCCTCTTAAAGAGAACTATGGAAACAAACAAGAGATTGTATGGTAGGATCCTTTCAAAACTTCGCTTTCCGTCAATTGCTCAACCAGTTTCCCCTCATCCTCTTCCAGCACTTTCATCAACTCTTGGATTGAAACCCGGCAAAGACTCGGGTTTTTCACTAGTGACATAATTGTTTGACATGAGCTGAAGATCGAGTTGCAAGTCCTTAACGAGATCGAAATCCCCAAATCTTTCATCTTTTGAAGCCACGATTCCATTTCAAGAAGTGCATTGTGTGCTCCATAGGATGCAAGGATCATATTCGAACAAACTGTGTTGATTTCGAACCCTTGTCTTTCCATTTTGTCAATGCTTTTCTCCATCTCTTCAATCAATCCTAACCTGCCATAGGCATAAACAACACATCTAAACTCAAACAACACATCGATGGATTTACCCCTTTGTTCATCATCTCGTCAATCAAATCCTCTACTTCCTTTGGCCTACTCATTTCATTCAATCCACTAACCATTGATTTAAACCCTTGCCTTTTGATATAAACAGAATTAGATTCATCAACTAGATCCCTCAAAAGAGCAAAAGACTCGCCAAAACCCTTAATCGAATTGAATTTAGAGTGAGATTCCACCAAATTGTAATACAAGAGAAGGAGATCCCGCTCTTTGAGCTGTAACTTCGCAATCGAATCAGAAATTAGAGCAGCAAACTCATCGTATCGGCCTAGGATGCATGGACACGGCACTTGCTACTGTGTCAACGTGTCGGACACGGATACGTGCATGACACACGTCTGACACGTGTCAGACACGCCAAAAATCAATCAGACACGCCACGTAGGATAGCGGAGGCGGGACACGGCTGGAGACACGGCCATAACCCGATTTTTTCTTTCACTGAAAGTTCTCTTCCTCTTTGAATCATCTTTGAACGATTTGCACCAAATTTTTCCTTAATATTCAGAGAAAAGACGAAAAACACTATGAGAAACATACAGTCGAAAACTGAAAAGGCACAAAAGCGAAAAGAATCATTCTAAAAGAAAATAAGATGTGAAAAAATTGTTGAAGCAATTGAAAACTCTGAAATAGAAGGGAAGAAGAGATGAACTGATGGAAAAATGCTAGGCGGCGCAAAAGAGATATGAGTTCAATAGTTAATGTTTTCATGTATTAGGGTAAAAAGATGGGCGCAATGTTTTATTGGGTCTGACGAATCCAATCCATAAAATATATGAGTGGACTTTTTTAAAAAAATCATTTGATTGGACATTTTAATATAATGCTCACAAATATTTTTATCAATATTATATACTTAAATATTTTTCATATGAAAATTTATATTTAAAAATTTTTTTCCCGCCGTATCTCGACCGTGTCCAAATACATATATTTTGAAAATTTCCGTGTTGATGTGTCCGTGTCGTGTCGAACACACGTAATCATGTTCGTATCCGTGCAACCTAGGTATCAGCCATGTTTATCAAGAATAGCAAAAAGATATGCTACCAGCTTCGGATTCCAATCAAACGACCGCACTTCAGCGATCTTCAAATAAAGCTACAAATAGCACCCAAATGTGTTAATCAAGAGTATAGCAACATAGATGGAGAGAAACACATAATGGAGAACTTACGGGGAAAGCAAGGGACGAGAGTTGAGATTGAGAAAGAGTGGGAGAGAGGAGATGAGAGAGAGCATCAAGAGCGATAGATTTCGGAGAAGCGGCGATGAATTTTTTCTATCAGACGATTGGCGGCGGAAATGTCTCCTTCCGTCGTCGCAGCAGCGAGAAAAGACACGAATCGCTTCCCTTGTTTGCTCAAAACTTGTCGGACGCCATTTCGCCAGAACTAGCAGTTGGAGGCGGTGCTATTGGTTGCCTGAACCAATAAATGGGCTTATCCTCACCGGACTTCCAACTGAGCCGTACATGGTGAATTCTCGATGTAATTAGAAGCATTTTTTCCCGGACTTAAAAATAATATAAGAAATAAACTTTCAATTACGTTTGACTAGTTTGTATAAGATTGGGAAGTTGAGGTGTACAATTTTGGCTGTGTAAAGTTACTTATATATTGTTAAGGAACACACGAACATTTTACAATTATGTGTCCATACAATTTTTTGTCATTAGTTCTGAAAAAATTAGCTAGAACGTTTATGATATGATTTGATAATAAATGTTGTTTAAGGATTATTTTGCTGAAAAATAAGTTTAAATTGTTGACATTATTTGTGTTTTGTATTTAATGTTTTAACTTCATTAGATATTTTAATCTACAAATCATGTTACAGAGTTTTTAGTCGGTGCGCTAAAATTTTTGATACGTCAAGAAATTTAACTTTATGTTTGTTGATCTTTGATTAAAGTTGTACATACCACCAATTTCATATATGTTAGGTCCCTTAGCACTTAACAGATCGGGTCAGAGAGGGTGAATGACCCTTTTTCGTGGAAATTATGAACAATTTAAATTTAAGCAGGATCCAGACTTGGATGTGATTCTGGATGAAGGCATTTTAAGAATAGAATAAATTTAAATTGAACATAAGGTTTTTATCCTGGTTCGGCCTCGCCTACTCCAGTCTCCAGAACTCTTGTTGGGCTTTAATCCACTATCAAATTCCTTTCACTGGCAGGAATCAAGTCTTTTACAGATTGTCTCTGAAAAATCACCTTTCCGGATGTAAGATATACCACTAAGCTCTAACCAACTTAGCTAAGTCCTTTCTAAGGGATATACCATCTCTAATCACTCACTTGATCTAGAAACTAAGTCTCACTTTTCAACTCTCTGATTGAAAAGATTTACAAACGAAATTTTTCACTTAAAAGAATGAAACAGATGGTTCTGGAACTTGTTCTCACAGAGTTTGTAAATTGATTGCTTTCAAAAATCACTTGCTCTTGACGGCTAGAAAGAATCGGCAACTTCTTTAAACATCCAACTCGGCCATTTATAGGTTAAGCAATAAATGCTACCGTTGGGAAAGATTTGATCTTGTCCGTTGAAGAAGTTTTGCTTTGGTGCATCCGGATTATTGATTAAGTCGTTAGACTCAATTTAATGCTCGTTTGAAATTGGGATTAGTGCGCCAATCTCAAAACATAGGACTCTAGACATGTGTTCTTTGTCTGAAGATCATCTAGTAGCTTTTGATTTGGTGGTGAACTCCACGTGCTTCGGTATTGGCTGGATGCTGACTTTATGTTTCTGTCACCATGTTGTTTTTGTCCTTTTGTGCTTCTCTCTTCATTAAATGCGGACAGTAGGTGGAAGAGCATTAAATGTGCCTAGGCTCTAGTTTTAATCTTCTTTCACACACTTAGTTGATTAAAACTTGTTTGATACTGGATTCTCTTCTTTCCACGTGAATATCAGATCTTTTCCTTGTAGACTATTCTAGATTCCTTCGAGTCCGGACTTCTTCTCTTCTGAATTTTGTTTATCTTCAAACTTCCTTAAAGTGGGTCGGATCTTCTTACTTCGTGAGCCACTTCCAACAATCTCCCCCAGTTGATGGAAACAAAATCCTAAGGAAAAGATACTCAAAACAAATAACAGCATATCATGTTCATAGTTACTCCCCCATAATCTTAGGCATATATGTCTACATACTCCCCCATAATTCTAGCCCAAGTGATTCATATAATAACGAAGCAGATTGTGATAGGTAATTCTAGATTTTCACTTTTATAGTTCTGTTGTTAACAAAGAGTTAACATCAATGAAGTTCTGGATTACAAGTACAGAGTATAATAAGAAAATACCAAATATAAGAAAAGATGGCATAAAATTTTACAATAAAAGCCTATATACTTCTTATTCTTGAGCTTGCTTGCTCCTTCCGACTCTTCACTAGCTTTGCGCTTTCCAGCAGCTTTCCCTTGACTCTTCTCCCCCATTTTGTTGGCATCAAAGGGGATCTCTAAAGGATTTGGTGCAGTCCAAGCATCTTCCTAAGCATTTGAGTAAGCAAAGAATGCATCATCACCCTCATCCCTTGCCTCTGAAATCTTCTGAACGACTTCCGGAACTAGCAGATAAGGCTTCAACTCTTCAGCAAAAATCTGAAAGCTCTTCTTGAATTCCGGGAGAAGATTCAGCATATACTATTTGTCTTCTTCAGCCATGTAGGGAAACATGCCTCTACTTACCAAATAAATTGCCTTGTAGGTGGGAATGGAAGTCTCAGAAAAATGTTGTACAAAACTCTGAAGGAAAGGAACAATGGTGCTCTCATGTAGCTGGAATGGATTTATTTTAGGTGTTGGCTCAGGTTTCATGGACAGAGCTTGGACTTTTTCAGCAAGAGCATCAATGGAGGTTTTTAGAAGGGAAAACTCCTTGACAGTCTCTACTTTCTGTCTTGCCGTAGCAGACTCCATCTCAGCACTTGTGACAGCCTTGTTATTGGAAGAGAGTTCCTTGATGATTTCTTCCTTGTAGGCTGTTAAGATAGACTTCATTTATGAAACTATCTTGGATTCAAATTTGGCTTGATCTTTCACAGCTTCAGCTCTACTCTTCATCTTGTAATCATCCAAACAGTTTCAAGCTCTTTCTTCATCATGCCTTGAGTTTCAACAGCAGAGTTGGCAATTTGATAACCAACAAAGCTGAACATTGATCAACTCTAGCATTAGCATGTTCAGCTGCAATTATGGCATCTTCTACGGCTCTTTGCACACCTTGCATCATTGGTTGAAAGGCTTGCTCGTTGGAAGATATGACGAATCCATTAGTTGGTGATGCAATTCAAAGATTCTCCATGTCTTCAATCACAGGAGCAAGATCACCATCTCCTTGCTTCAAGGACTGAAGCTTCTGATGAATGGCCTTCAGCTGACTCCGAACAAAAGATTCTTCTTCTAATCTTTCATTAAGCTCATCCTTAAGTAGCTCAGCTGCTACTTCAAGTCTATTACTCCTTGTTCTTCTGACTTCTAATGAGTTTGGAGCAGAATAGTTGTAAGAGAATGTATCATCTTTCTCTTCTTCCTGGTTGAGGGGTTGTTGTTGTTGTGATGGTTTTTGTTGTGCTGTTGCTGGCTCTGGATCCCTTTATTTGGAGGAATTTGGAGAGAGGGTTTCATCTTCTACTGTCGCATGTTCAACTACCCTTCGGACTCCGGGTGTTGACTCAGCTTCATTATCTTCCTTTTTCTCACTAATGTTCCATTCAACAGATGGGTAAGATCAGGATGAGGTTTGATGCTCCTGATTTAGCTTAATGTTGTGACACTTAAGCTTTGAGGGAGAGATATTTTCATGATCTTCTGGTTGATTTCCCTCTTCTATAGCAGCAACTGATGGAGCTGCTTCAGCAGAGTTCAAGGTATTTAGCTCTTGATCTTGAATTTCTCCAGAAACCAGCTGAGGTTCCGGAGTAGGTACTTTCATCTCCTCTCTCTTCCCTTCATCATCAGCCTTGTCCTTAGCAACTACTAGGGCTTTGCTTATCCCTAGATGAGCATCCAAAACTTTTCCTCTTAGCACCTCTCTTCCTCCAGGCAATTGCATTGCCACTGGAGTTGGTGCAAAAACCTCAAAGGTTTTATCAAGAGTTTGTTCAGCTAGCTTCTCTTCTTCAGAGTAGAACCCTTCATCATTCAAGCCTTTAAGGGCTTCTATTTGTTGCTCTTCTTCTGCAATTCCCTCTTTTTCACTTCCGGAGTTTGAAACAACATCATACATTGCTGCAAGATCTAGAAGAGAATCAATGTTAGGATTGTACCTTTCAATGAGTTCTGAATTCTTCTTCAGCCTTCGCTCCATTTCCTCACACATCCCATATTTTCTCATGTCTACATAATCTTCACTTGTCATTTTCTCATCTTCTCTGGAAGGTGGTTCTCTCTCATATATTCTTCCATCGGGTTTATACTACACATTTATTAATGTGATTGAAGAAAATTTAGTTGTAACTCAAGAGTCTGTTGACTTGAATATTTTCAAAATTTGGCATGATCGACCGGGTCATCCCGGATCAATTATGATGAGAAAAATTATGGAAAATGCAAATGGGCATCCATTGAAGAACCAAAAGTTTCTTCAAAATAATGAATTCTTTTGTGCTGCTTGTTTGCAAGGAAAATTAGTAATAAAACCTTCCAAAAGCAAGGTTAACATTGAATCTCTAGCATTTTTAGAACACATACATTGTGATATATGTGGACCGATTCATCCACCATGTGGATCATTTAGATATTCTATGGTGTGTAATTGATGCATCAACTAGATGGTCTCATGTATGCTTATTATCATCACGTAATATGGCATTTGTAAGATTACTTGCTCAAATTATTAGATTGCGATCACAATTTCCCGATTACCCAATTAAGGCAATTTGGGTTGATAATGCTGCAGAATTTACATCCCAAACTTTTAATAATTATTTTATGTAAATTGGGATAAAAGTTAATATCCTGTGCCATATGTTCATACTCAAAATGGTCTAGCATGATCATTTATTAAGCGTTTGCAATTAATTGCAAGACCATTAATTATGCGAACAAATCTTCCACATCGGTATGGGGATAGGCAATTTTACATGCAGCATCTCTTATAAATTTGAGACCAACAAGTTATCATAATTATTCGCCTTTACAATTGGATTTTGGTCATGAGCCTAATATTTCTCATCTGGAGGTATTTGGTTGTGCAGTATATGTGACAATTGCTCCACCACAAAGGACTAAAATGGGTCCTCAAAAGAGATTGGGAATTTATATTGGATGTGAATCTCCATCAATAATTAAATATCTTGAGCCTTTGACAGGTGATTTGTTTACTGCAAGATTTGCATACTGTCATTTTGATGAAAATACTTTCCCAAAATTAGGGGGAGAAAGTAGTAAATGAATAATTTTGGAAAAGTCAATAACATGGAATGTTCCAACACTTTCTCACATGGATCCCAAAATAAAGGATTCCGAACTAGAAGTTCAAAAGACAATTCATCTTCAAAATTTAGCCAATCGATTACTGGATGCACTCGCTGATCCAAAAAGAGTAACAAAATCTCATGTGTCATCAGTGAATGTGTCAATTCGTATTGAAATTCTAGAAAAACAAAATAATGTAACTGTCCGCTTAAAGCGTGGATGACCTATTAGGTCAAAGGATAAAAATCCTCGAAAGAAGAAAATTGTTGATCAAACAAACAATGTCATTGAGGATACAAATACAAATATTGATAATCTTCCTGAAGAAGAAGCACGAAATACCGGCATTGGTATAAACACACTTCCTGAAGAAGTGAGAAATACAGGTATTGATTTAAATGAATTTCCTGAAGAAATACAAAATAATGAAATTCAAATAAATTATATCAATACTGATAATAGATGGAAGCGAAATAAAATGATCATTGATCATATTTTTGCATATAATGTTGCAATTAATATTGATATTGAAGATATGGATCATGATAAAAAATCCATCGAGGAATGTCAAAATAGAAGTGATTGGCAAAAGTGGAAAGAAGCAATTCAAGCAAAACTGAATTCACTTACAAAACTTGAACTTTTCGGACCTGAAGTTCGAACACCACATGGTATATAACCTGTAAGATGTATATGGCTTTTTGTAAGGAAAAAAAATGAGAAAAATGAGGTATCAAGATATAAAGCAAGGCTTGTTGCACAAGGTTTTTCTCAAAGACCTGGAATTGATTATGAGGAGACATATTTTCCTGTGGTGGATGCAATAACTTTTCAATACCTTATTGCTTTAGCGGTACAAGAAAAGCTACAAATGCATTTGATGGATGTTGTCACAGCTTACCCGTATGGTTCGCTTGAAAATGATATTTATATGAAAGTGTCCTAAGGATTGAAAGTTCCCGATGAATTATCAAAAGAGAACTTTATTCTGTAAAGTTACAAAGATCCTTGTATGGATTGAAACAATTTGGGCGCATGTGGTATAACCGTTTAAGTGAATTTTTGTTGAAAGAAGATTATACAAATGATCAAATTTGCCCTTGTGTTTTTATAAAGAAATCGGGTTCAAATTTTACAATCATATCATTTTATGTTGATGATTTGAACATCATTGGAACTCCTAGAGAAATTTCAAAAGCAGTAAACTCCTTGAAAAAAGAATTTGAGATGAAAGATTTGGGGATGACGAAATTATGTCTTGGTTTACAAATTGAGCACTTGGAGAATGAAATTTTGGTGCATCAGTCTAATTATACCCAAAAGATCCTGAAACGGTTTTATATGGACAAAGCACATCCGTTGAGCAATCTAATGGTTGTACGATCACTTGATCTGAAGAAGGATATTTTTCATCCTCGAAAAAATAATGAAGAAATACTTGGTCCTGAAGTACCATATCTTAACGCAATTGGTGCATTAATGTATCTTGCCAATAATACAATGCCTGATATTGCCTTCGTTATGAATCTTTTATCAAGATATAGTTGTGCATCAACAAGAAGACATTGGAAATAAACTTGTATTAAACATATAATGCGCTATCTTCGAGAAACCGTTGATTGAGGTTTATTTTATTCATATAAGAATAAACCCCTATTAATCGGATATGTGGATGCGGGTTACTTGTCCGACCCACACAAAGCAAAATCACAAACCGGCTATGTGTTCACCTATGGAGGAACGACTATATCATAGAGATCCATCAAACAAACCATGACAACTACTTCCTCAAATCATGCAGAGTTAATTGCGATCCACGAAGCCAGTCAAGAATGTGTGTGGTTAAGATCATTAATCAAGCATGTTCGGGATACATGCGGAAAGACAACTGATAAAGTAGATCCGACGATAATATTTGAAGACAATGCTGCCTGCATTGCACAATTGAAAGAAGGCTATATCAAGGAGATAGAATAAAACACATTTCACCTAAATTCTTTTTCACTCATGATCTCGAGAAGAATGGTGAAATCAATGTTCAACAAATTCGCTCCTGCAACAATCAAGCCGATTTGTTCACAAAAGCTCTGTCTACCTCAACTTTCAAGAAGTTAGTTTACGGTATCGGAATGTGTTGTCTCAAAGATCTTCAGTCATCTTGCGAACAGGGGAAGTAAACACTATACTCTTTTTCCCTTATCGATGGTTTTTGTTCCAATGAGTTTTTCCTCGATAAGGTTTTTAACGAGACAGTGTCCCATTCGCAATGAACTACATCAAAAGGGAAGTGTTGAAAATTTGAGTAGTGGGCGGCTGCTTACATTTAATTTTTTATTATTATTTATTTTATTTAATTATATTATATTATATTATGTAATTACCGTTATGCTCCTGAAGTTTTTCCCTATAAATAGACTTCAGATTTTCATATTCAATACTTCAGAATTCAATCAATAAGAATTCTCTCTGCTCTCTATATTTCTTTTCTATTATAATAGTCTTATTTTCTAATAGTTTTCAATTATATGTTTTGTTTATATGTTTGTTATCTTTTTTATTTTTCTATTTTAAAAATTCGACACATATTAAAACTCGAGTAAGAGATTTGTGATGGGTATGTGATCAGATATATCATCAAATTTTATTTGAGATCAAAACCAACTTTTAGAGTGTGTTTGGAAACAATTATTTGAAGGAAATGAAATTTCAATTGTATTTATTTTAAATTCTTTGTTTGAAACTTCTTATATAAAAAGAATTAGCAATGCATCAATTTTAACTTTCTCTTTCACGTAAAGGTAAGGAAATTTGAATCACAAAGAGGCCAACGAAAATAAGTAAAATTAAATAAATAAATCATTCACTTTTACTAATTAGGTATAGCTTAATTAATACTCATTATAATGTGAATACGAGAAGAATTGATAGTCAACTTCTTCAAAAACGTCTAATTATTAAAAGAAAGTCATTATATTGTCCAAATTTAACAGTGTTTTCTGCGGTTGAATTGAAGTAGATATCATTAGAGTGTCACTCAATTGTTATATTTTTTTAATATATGTGACAGGTTCTAAATTTAATATCCTCTTCAAAATATTTTCTTATAAAAAGCAAATATTATTGTATCATGTCATTTCATACCTCCAATCTAATGGAAAAAATAACTAAATAACTATGGGGCTGTTTGGATTGTAGGTTTAGTTTGTTTAATGTAATGGAGTTATTTTTGTAAGATTATTTTGAAATCAATTTTCTAAAGTACGAAATAAGGAAAAGTATCAAAAAAAGATAAAGAAATAAAAAAGGGTACCTAAAGGAATGATAGAGATGGTCAAAGGAATTGTAAGCAAAGCTTTTCTTCCATATAATGATCCGACAAACTCCCCATTATTGGTGTTATTACTACCGATCCCAATCCTGTTAGCTGCACAATTTTTTATTCACATTTTTATAGTTTTCTTAATATTTTTCTTCATGAAATTAAAAAAAATATAAGTAGATGAAATAATGGGATAAGGAAAGAAAACCAATGGACAACTGTTAGTAAAGGAAAATACTGACTTTTAGTTTTTTATGCTGTATTTTAAGTTTAATTCAAAAAAGTTGTGGCAAAGGTTGTAGTCTAGTGATTGACAACTGAATCTGTGATCCTAGAGATCGCAGGTTCGAGTCCACGCTCGGATAGGGAGGAACAAGAGTTTTCTTTAAATATTAATATAAGCCCATTACGAGACAGTTTAAAAAAAAAATTCAAAAAAGCTTTGGTCCTACATTTCTATTTCACAAGTTGTCTTCTAGTTTACAATGGACAACTGTTATGTGTTTGCTAAATTGTGAGAGGACTCGTGTGAGTTTCCGCATACACACAACATTTTGCTCGGTACAAAAATGTAAAAGAAATACATTTTTAAATATAGATTTATTTTTAAGAATTGAAAAAATTAAGATGGTAAATAATTTCAGATAGGTTTGAGCTAAGATGAAATTAGAATGTACATATGATATTTTGAAATTTTAAGAAAATGATCAATTATTGTGACAATGTTCATTGCTTCGACGGGAACAGATATCTATCATTCTTTGGCTTTTGATTGTGATGGATTAAAGTAAAATGTCTCGCTAAACTGTCCGAATTTCTTTTGTTGTGAAGTCACGGATAGCTGTTGCAACTCACTATTGGCTTAATTGGAAATGGTCTTTCTACACAGAAGTAAGGTCGCATACACCCGACTCCTCTTACCTTGCTTGCGCGGGAGCCTTATTAGGTATTAGGGTACTCTCGTTGTTGTATCAATTATTGAGACAGGCGTTTCCTCACAATACTTTAAAAACCTTAGAGTTTGCACAAAATTTCTTAAATGTTGTCAAGTAATAAATATCAGTCACGTGAGCTTAATTGGATAAATAGTACACTGAAAAAAATGTAAATTGTAGTGACCAAATAGTATCTTTCAATTTCCACCCAAACGAAAAAACATGCAAATTTGGGAACTATTGTGGAGTCAATTCGTAAGACTGTTTGGTAGGAACGAAGTGCAGTTGGGTAAAATTAACGCTTAATCAAACCACAAAAATCAACAAATTGATGCTAACTGTCCAGCAAAAAAAATAATTAATTACTCTTATAATCCGAAACATATAATGATGTTGAAATTGCAACTGTGATCGCTTCAGTTCTCTGAAGCAAAACTTGAAGTAGCTTTAATGGCTTAAAACGAAGAAAGCTGAAAAGTAAAAAAGGAAATAAACTTACAGCTTGTTGGAATCCAGAGAGATAAATGGCGAGAGAGCATTGATCAACACCAGGGCAAACTGCTGCCATGGTGACATCTGTCATCGCCGGAAACACCATAAATATCGCTAACTCGGCCGTGAAAACCGTCACAAACAGGTGGCTCAGCTCTTTCATTTCCCCCATTTCCCTGCAAATTTTAGAAGCCAACTCTACTTGCATATAGTTCAGTTTCAATGACTTTTAGTTGCTTAAATTCCTAGTGTTCTTGCTTGGATAGAGACAGAAGAAAACAGAAACTTGAAAATGAATTTACGAAAAAGCAAGATTCCAAAATGAAATAATTACGTTTTGCCCTTTGCGTGATTTGGATCTCAGAAAAATCTAATTATGGGTAATTTGGTGGAGGAAATAGTTTCACATTTCATCCGATGGGATATTTGGAATATTATTGTAGGACAAAATTCATTAATGCTAGATTATCACACCTTTACTTAATTAGATCTTGACCTTTCCCTGAGTGTCCATCATTTTGGGTGGATAAGTGGTTAATTTACACGTAACAATTATTTTCATGAATGGTAGGATATTTTCTGAATGAATAAATTGAGTGTAATTGTGGGTTAATTTATTATTTGAGTATAGTGCTACCAAAAGGTTTTGTCGGCATTCTTCTCGTTTATAATTATTCACATAAACAACTAAAAGAAATTGTGAGAATATTTTTATCAAAAAAAAAAGAAAAAAGAAATTGTGAGAATATCTAGATTCTAGAAAAAAAAAAATCTTGCGTCCAGATGTTAGTTTATTGTTTACTAATTGAGTTCATGAAAAGTATCTGAAAGATCTTGTTGGAGAGTCCGTGATAAAATTACAATATGATTTTAGAAATTTTTTTATAGCTTAATGTATCATTTGGTCTCACACCTATTTTCAAAGAACTTATTATCCTTCTCACCTTTTCATTGAACTGTAGGTCCCTCGTCTTTGAACAAGTACACCGCCTAAGTCCCTGACAGCAGACGTGACAAGTTGACAAAATGAGCAGAGTGGTTAACTTTCCGGCGGCGATCTAGCGATTTTTGTGGTGACGTTCTTGTATGCGACAATTCCGTTGTTGTACCGGGGGTGTTTCGACGAAAATTTTCGATGACATTTCTGACAATGTTTCATACGATGTTTTTGACGACGTTTCCGGCAACATGAAAGGCAGTGAGCCGGTGACAAGTTTTCCGGTCATATGTTGGGTTGGGACAGTTTGATCAATTCCAGCAATTGCAGCAAAGTTTTATATAGTGATCAATGTTAGGGTAATGTTAGGGTTAGGCGGACAGTGAGCATTTTTCCAATTATCATTTCCATTACCCTAACATTTAACCCTAAAACAAGATGAGGGACAAGCATTTGTTGGAACTGAAGATTAATATGTTGGAACTGAAAAATTTAATTGATCAATTAATAACACAAAAAATTAATATGTTGGAACTGAAGAAGAACAACAGAAGAAGAGATTTGTAGTGCCAATTTCATACTTGAGGCAGCCATCTTTTGTGGATTTGCTTGATCAAGCTGAGCAAGAATTTGGGTTCGATCATTCGATGGGTGGCCTTACTATTCGGGTTCGATCATTAGAGGCGCCTCTGAATTTTGTATGCTTGTTTCTTTGAGTGCATATCCAACAATAGAATTTCACATTTGGAATCTCTGACGGTCTTTTTCTTGGCGGTTTCGCCTTTCCTCTGGACACTTCTCTGTCCTTTATTGCGGAATTGCGTACGGCTATTAAGGCGATTCATGAAGCCCATATGAAAGGTTCAGCTTACGTAGTCAATGTCTTCCGTCAGAGATTATCACGGGTTCCTTGGTCTACAGTCTCGGATTGGCAACATTGTCTAACGCTTCTGGATTCTATGCAGTTCGTTGTTTCCCACATCTTCAGACTCTTTCGCTGATGCTATGGCGGCTTATGGTCGTAATTTAGAGAATTTTGTATGGTTTTCGAATGTCCCTAATTTTTGTTTTGACAGCTATAGGCACTCTTTGCTTGGCTGCAGCATGTTCCGGCTTACTTTGACTCTGGCGGATCATTCCTCCGTCTTCTTGTATTTTTTTTTCTTTAATAAAGAGGCATGGGTTTTTTCAGGATTGTAAATGGCTCTGCGGCTGCACAAGTGTCTTCTGCTTTGATGCTTGAGTACCTTATTAGTCCTTTCCAATCCTTTTTTCACCATAGCCAATTTTATAAAAAAAATAAAAATTCACATTTGAGATATCATTTACCAACTACCAACATTTTTTACTCTCTAAATATAGTTCCAAACTTGCAATGTACACGGAAATAAATTGAACTAATTCGAAGGAATAATTCAAAAATATATTATTACAGTAAATTTTGTCTTTTCTAGTGAGGCCCGTTTATTTACAATAAAATAGTTTTATAAGAAAATATTTTATGAGTTTTACGGCTTTATTTAGGATAATAAGTTAAAGGGAAAATAATGTATAGTATTAGTTAAGGGTAAAATATTGTGTAAAATCAAGAAGAAATTTTCCCGCCCAAATAACGAGAAAATATTTTGCAATTGGGAAAAATATTCTTATTCTTTTGTGGCCCTCATTCTCCTAAAAGCCAAACTCCCATCGTTGTTTCTCAACATCTGTTGCAGCTCGACCTTGTCGACTCACAGCCTTGCCTCCCATTCTTTTTTCAATCTCTTAACAATAAAATATATGCATTTCTTTGTATTTTGTTAGAATGAGATTACGATATCCCTTCTTATATATTTTGTATTGGATTAGAATGAAAGAATTTTTTTTTATCTTTCTTGAAATAACAGAGATAATGAGTGAGTGATTTGTAGAGAGATATGTGGAATTCTTAAAACGCTCAAACTTGTCAGGGAGGAAATGAATGGTGATGGAGTGTTAATTAGCATTTTCTGGGTATGAATTAGGGGTGTGCAAACCGTTCGGATATCCGGTTTTCAAATCGGATCAAACCGAATTATTAATTTAGTTCGGATATTTCAAATAATCGGTTCGGATTGGATAATGAAAATTATGTATTTCGGTTAATTGATTTGGTTCGGATATTTTTTTGAAAAATCCGAAGAAACCAAACCAAACCGAAATACATGTAATATAAATTTTTATGTATATATATGTATATTAATAAGATAAAAAAATTATATATGATACAAAATATATATGGTAATATGCTATATTCTTTCACGGCTTATTAATTACTGACTTTGATTTTTACTTGTAGTATTCATTTAATCGTTTGGTTCAAATTTTTGTAAGTTTGATACTTTGTTAATATAAATTCGGATTGGATCGGTTTTTAACCAAACCAGATTATTTATTTAGGTTTGGTTAGGTTCGGTTTTAATATTATTCGGTTTGCTTTCGATAAGAAAATTTTGCTTATTCAGATATTGGTTAATTAGATTTGAATTGGTTAGGTTCGATTTCGACCGAATGCTCATCCCTAATATGCATACAAAGATAGAGTTACAATTAATTTATAGATTTATAGTATTTAATTGAAGTTGGGATTTTGTTGTATTTATTTGATATGATTATTTTTTAATGTTATACGTTAATTTAATTTGCTTATATAAATATCTTTGCATATTTTTTATAAACATATTTCTAAACTTATAGAAGTATAATGTCCAAATTAGAAAGGGATAAGCAACCAAATACAGCAAAATATATCTAAAATTAGAAAAATGTCTTCTGCTTTAATATCTAAAGTATAATAAATTGTCTTTGCATGAAAGCAAAGCGTTGTCTTCTGCTTTGATGCCTGAGTACCTTATTAATAAATTGAAAGTTTGGCTGGAGCATGTTCCGGTCTACACACAAACTTTCAATTTATTATTTTACGTTGTTTTACAAAGTGAGTTTTGCAAATATCCCACTCCTGCTTTGCTTTCATGCAAAGACAACGCCGATCAATTTCCTTGACCCCCGGTGTCGACGTTCATTCCCGTCAAAGCCTCCACCGTCGCATCTTCCACCGCCGGATCTCATCCCTGCCGTTAGATCTCGCCGAACCTCGTCGTTTCTCCAGATCCTGCTGCTGTTCGAACTCAGACCTCGTCGAGATCTCTCCCGCAGTCGTCGTCGTCTCCCCAGTTGCCGGACCTCAAGCCGTCGCATTTGCCATCGCCAGAACTCTTCCTTGCCGTCAGATCTCGCTGAATCTCACTATTCATCGACTGATTTCTCTGTTTCTCCATATCGTGTTGCTGTTCGAACTCAGATATTGTCGAGATCTCTCTCGCCGCCGACGTTGTCTCCCAAGCCGCTGGTTCTTCTAACTGATCCAGAAATCGATTTATTCGTCGAGGAAATCATAACCGAGAAAAGACTTGTGTGTGTATCTTAGCGTTAATTGATCTGGGGTTTGTATTTGGCTTGTTATCTTCAAGTTTCTGTGTTTTTATCTCCGTTTTCTTCTCTTCAATTTTTGCTCTTGATGTTGTGCTCTTTTAATTTCATTTCCAAGTAAAAAAGCTCTTTCAATTTTGTGTGTATGGCATTAATTATTGATTTGGCTGTTTTTTATTCTTTTGATTTGTTGGCATGTTTTATTACAAGTGTGGTGAATGAAATACAAACTGATTATTTTCAATAGTCCCTAATTTTGATATTGTTCTTGGTTACTGAATTTTCATCAAGTGCTCTCTTCAATCCAAAAATCTTATAATCATCTATAACGATCTATAATGTCATTTTATAAAACTATAACGATCTATAATAATCTATAGTGTCATTTGGTAAACCTATAATGATCTATAATCTCATTTTGTGAATCTATAATGATCTATAATGTCATTTTGTAAACCTATAATGATCTATAATGTCATTTTATTAATTTATAATGATCTATAATGTCACTTTATAAACCTTTATTGATCTATAATTTCATTTTGCA